>BGZK01001696.1:0-116855 GCA_005406025.1 Eumeta japonica | reverse complement strand
AATTATTCTATTTTTAATGGTGATATGATACTTGAGAGAAACGTCCTAGTTATATTCTTTAATTAGACGTGTAATTAAGGTTCTAATGGTTAAAAGTATCGTTCATGTTCATTGCTATTAATACAGAAATTCAGTTTTTGTTTGTCTAGTGAATTTTATGAACCATCATAAGAGTATAATTCTGTTGTTAACATTCTAATTGTAAGTAAGATCATAAATAAAACTAAGATGTTGAATGATTCGGTTTCACATATAAATATATCGTGTTTTCCTGTACCGAACGTAATTCATACATCTTATGATTTTTAATTTCCCTGGTAAAGTGCGATTTATAAACGATGTTTTTGTTTAAGTCATCATATCTCGCCATCGAGCGACCATAAATCGGCGTGCCGCGTCGCGGGCTGTCGTCGCCGGTGTCGTGCTAGGCCCGCGCCCGGCCGACAAGGGCCGGCCGGGCCCATGCTGCGCCGTGTGGGCCGAGCCGTACCGTTATAGGATTTCTAGTAATCTGCGATCGGACAATTACTAGGACCGCGAGACAAAGCGTCCGGCGGACGACGAAATGTGTTCAAATGCCAGTTACAACGCTAATCTTGTTCCCAGCGGATTATTTATGGCCATGCGAGTTCCGAGATTTTGCGTTGAAATCTGTACTATTTAGTATTCATGCATAGTTTAACGTTCGTGTGCAACTTCAACGAAGTGTTAAGTCATCACTGAGTTCATCTACATTGTTACGGACTCGCAGACAGCGATGTGGGGAGATTTTTAAAGCTCGCCCACGCCTACCTAAAGCGCTGCAGGTACTGGCTCCAATAATGCATTAGGTATTTTGTATATTTCAAAGTGCCTAAAAATATCTAATCTAATACCTAAATAATAAATGAAATAATTATACGTTTAAAAATAAATATCGTATACTTACAGGCGGTGTGCTTCAACTGTTATTTGAAATAATTAACTGTTAAAGTTAAAAACTAAATACGTTAACATTCGCTGTTTTAACTTACGATTGGCAGTAAACTAAGTTAGTTTTAAAGATATTGACACTTGTGACGTTAAATTAATGTCACAAATGCCAATATTTCTAACATTACCGATATTTTTACACGTTTAGTTTTTAACTCTTACAGTGAGTAGTTAACTATTGCGAATGAGAGTTTGAAGCACACCATTTTTAGTCTCTTTACAACAAAAGTAGCTCACGTCTAAAGCACGAATAATAGCAATAAAATAGCTGCAACAATTTACAAGCAAGAGTTACCATTTCTTGGAAAATTTGTAATCGAAAACCAACAACCGATAGAACTCTGTGTTCTAAGTACTTACGCACTCATACATTTTTTATGACATTGCCACAGAAGATTTTAACAATTTATAGGTCACTGCCACAAATGCAGTCATTTAATAGCAGCACAAGCAACATGGGACGATGGACCATAATATCGCTCATCACTTTCTTGATTAAGTTAAGAAGAATTTTCTTCCCCTGTGAGTCATACGAGTGTGACATTTTAGGTTTTACGAGTTTACGAGCTATATCGGTGGCTTTCGTTGTTAAGCAGAAAGTCGGAACACAAGTTTGTTTATAAAAGTTTTTGGTTCTGTATAATAGAAAATATTTGAGGTTGAAAGATGAAATACAATGTGATGATTTTAGACTTTGAGGATAGAAGGTGATACTTTTCTGAAAACTACAGCCTATCTCTATCGCGTTGATAACAAGCGAAAAATAATTACGAAGGTGCGGATTAGAGTACAAACAAAAGCAGCATTTACAACTAATATATACATAATCTGTCAAATGCCATTGCCGTCAATGACCATCTGCCATTAGCTTCGTCATATGTTAAGACTAAACCGTTACTGAGATCGGTGGGTTAAAACACATCACTATTTTTAGACCAATCACAATGATGGTCTTATGCTCCTCATACAGCAGGAGGTAAGGATTACAGAAAAAAAAAACAGTTCAAAAGATAATGTGAAATTGTGCTCTGCCATTGTATAGTGCTTATTTCTGTTTGTTATTTAGCATTATGATTAAAGATAAGTTAATTCCGCCCTGCCTTTTCCTTGTAGTTGGAACCTAAACTTGTTTAGTTCTCTAAGGTAAGCCCCATGCACTATGATATAATGTTGTAATTTATGCGACATTACGATTTTATTATTATATTACTAAAAAATCTATATTTATTTTTATTTTATTGAAATACGTATATCAGAAAGGTTTATGGCCATGGATCGACTCAGAACAGTCATTCTGAAGTGAGTACGTCCTCGTGAGTTCGAAGTCAGGGGCGGACAGCGAAGGCTCAGCAGGTCTACGCAGAGAGTGCTCAACGCTTACACACAGCTGTAGACTATCTATGAAATTTTAATATCACCTAAACAAATATCACATATCTCGGATGAGACGCTTATTACACTATAAATAGTAATTATTGTCTGTTAGAAATATTTATATGGAAAAGTTTTTTACCTTATTCAGTCAATAAAGGCAATAAATTAAAATATATTTAACTTAGTTTATATTTAACTTACTTTCACAAACAATACGATGTTTCGATTTCTAAGAGATCGCCTTTTTCTATTGTGAAAGTTAGCCTATTATTTTTACGAATCCTTTTATTTCACTATTTTTACACATATCCTACTTAGGCAAATAGGTTTTTAAACCATGACCCTTTCAAGCATAAATGTCCTCTATAAATAAATCTTTCGCTAGTCAGCGCCCCATTATTTTGTACGTCGTTATGCAGCTATCCAGCAAAAGTGCCGTTCGCTCTTTTCTTTTTGACATTTGCATTTCGTAGCAAGTTGTCTACCTTCGTACGTCACCTTCATCCACTATAGTCGCTACATGACACGATTATTTTCATTTTAAAAGCTCTGTGTGTTGTTCTGGTTTTAGTTCTGTGTAGGAGATTTTTGCTTTCCTGTTCATCAAAAAACTTGATGCTTAGTTTAAAGCATCAGAACTCACTCTATAGTACTGAGGCACGATCGTATTTCAATTTTTCTGTTTATATTACATATTCAAATTTATGAGTTACGCACGAGTAGAAGGAAGTAGAAACGATTTTTGTCTATTCAAAAACTATAAATTAATTACTAATAAAACAAATTTATTGATGGTCTTGCATTGTGCTCCACGATTCCATACGGCACTCGGCGAACCCTTATCAGGCTATAAAACTGACTTTTGTATTTTGTATAATGTGCCACCTTAAATTATCTGCTTGTAACACTAATAATATTGAAAGTTTTACCGCATCACCGAGTTATCTCATTTGCGGGTAACTTCAAGCTGTTAATGTTTTTTCAATATTCAGCGCCTAAGAAAATTTCATCTCCAATGCAACTACAGAAATTTAACTTGGAGAAGTTCTAAAAACTTGTTACTAATTCACAATAACATCGCCGTAAGCTGCACTATCCGGAACATTTGACAAGGTTTCTATTGCTAAGTGCTGTCGGGTCGGCCGCTGTAAACGATACTTACATCGCGATCGTGCGAGGCGGGCGGCGTTTGCCACGGCGCAGCTCTTCGGCGACGGGCTGACGTTTTCTTTGATAGATTTTATTTTAAAATCCCTATTACGACTTACGAAACCGATGCAAGTAATTATCCAACGTTGATTAACTTCGTTTCCACAGTATCAATAAAATAATATGAAGCGGAATCGAGTTCCGGCCTCGAGGTAACATCAATTATTAACCAATTCGGTCACTATATCGCAGACTAACATCGAACTTTGTGGTCTTTTTATTATCTCGAATATCTCAAAACTATTGATCATTGCACGAGGTACTTACTTTTTTGTTATAGTTAAAAGATAATTTAAAAATTCCAATATAGATATACGCAATTAAGTTTCATTTTCAATGATGTAAAATTTTACATGCTTAGAAAAAAATTAATTATAAATTTACATTTTGAAAACATTATAGAAAAACTAGAAAATCTACTATGACTGTTGTTTTTTTTCCTCGGCCCTACAAGAAATTTAAAAAAATGAGTTTATAAATGGACTACAGATACCATCGTTATTATTACTCTATCTAGTTTCGATTAGAAAACAAATTTGTTATTACAAAATATATATTAAGGAAGAGATTAGTTCCTACAATGAGGGTTTGATCTATGATCTAGGATGAACGGGGAATGGAAATGAAATTCATAAAAATGTATATATAAACAGACAGAAACACTCGCAGCTGACACTTATTCACATTTCTTGCGCAATCCAGACGTGAAGGAAATTAATATTTGTTCACCTTTCGGCGGCGACGATCGATCAGCGCTTGTTTCCAATTTAAATTTCATATTGCACTTTATTGCAGACGTCGTGACGTCGGTTGGGAAACCGAAAAGCCGGTAGTCTCGATACCGCCTCCCGCCCGCCGGCCCGTGGCGCGAGTTCAACCGGCTAAGTCATTTCTCGCTAGCATTATGGATTTGTCCGATATTGCTGTATGGTTACGATTACAGCGACGACTTGCCGAGTTTTCAACTCGAATCACGACTCCGGGGCGTCGTCACCGATGGGGGTGATTGCCGAAGGGCCAAAAGGCTCAGCTCCTAATCGAAGGCCTCGCGCTCGAGCCGGGCCGCGGCTGGATTGATCGATGAGTTGTTAACTTAAGTCAAGTCAAAGCACTGGCTCCAGGTGTGTAGAGACAAGTGAGGCATCACCCGCACACGTGGTCACCGCACCGATTACTATGGGCGTTAGTTTACTTTTCAAGCTTAAGCTGATTCAACGCATGTTGCGTAGGATCAGTATGAATAGCTAAAGGTCGAAGGCTTTCGATCTGATGTATGACTGGGGCGGTGTGTCCCGCAATTGGGTAATAAAAACCTATATTCTTTTGTTCTTTATTCTTTTATAGTTATTTTTGTTTTATTCACTTATATCATTTAAGATAATAAATTTCATTGCATAACTGTAATGTTCTTTAAAAATGTGTAAATGAAGTGGGATATTACATACGAAATGTAAATCAAATTTTTTAAACTCACCTTCGTAAACCTTGAACATAAATATTTATTTTTTAATTATAACGTAACACTTCAAATATGTTACGTTGTTTTGAGAATTTTGTATTTCACCACTCGTTCGGAAGACCCTTTTCTTGTAGATAGCAAGAAATTTGATGGTAGTTCTTTTTCGTATTCAACGAAATATAATTACAATAAAATTTTATATATAAAAACTGTTACGTAGAAAGTCACACTAGTCATGTCCAAAGATGCTTATCACCAAATTATTCGGAAATTTTGTAATACTATTTTAACTAAGATCTGTTTTAGTAAAAGTTTCAAATTAATTTGAGAGTAAATTTCGAATAACGGCCGAATTGAACGTGCTGACAATATGCTCCACAAATGAATTCCCGACTGTGTCAACTAATTTTTTTTTCTTTATTTGTATAAAACACTTAATTTTTATTTTTAGTATTGTAAGTCTGTCAACCATTATTTTTCTTGAATATTTCTATTTTATTTCTCTGTAATATCACAGTTTCAATGACACTTGCGCAGTTGAAAATAAGACTAGAAAGAGCTGTTATTCGTATTACTTACCGCTGTCCTTGTAAATCGTTTTGAATCTGAGTAAGTGATGTCTGCGACACAAGCCCTCAATAGACTTCTTAATCTTCATATTATAATAATCAAATATTGTCTAGAGCAATAAAAATGTGTTCCCACAAACACTCGTACGGAGCGTCGGCGCGCCGCCGCCCTCCGCCGCGCCGCGGACGTGCTCCAAATAAATTGGGCTCAGGGCCGGGACGCATTTCCCGAAACGAGAGGGACCCTTATTGCGTTGGGGACCCGTCGGCGGTCGCCGCACGCCCTCTGGGAGACAAGCTGATGACGATGCACTTGTTACAACTTATAGCAAAACAGAAAACGTAGTGTATATAAATGGTTAATGATAATGAATTCAATAAGCATACCTTATTATGCAGCTTTCCCTCACCACATTTGTCCGTCTGTCCATTTGTCGTCATGGCGCTGCGTCTACGCGACTTGACACTATCCTCCCATTGTTAAGTTAGTGCTTACACTTTAATATCATTAGTAACTATGTAACATATTAGTCTTATAATATTTTTCCTGTGAATGGATAAGTTATACATATTTTTGCGCAGTTTGAGACATCAGAAATTCACCTAGGTCGGCCTAATAGTGTACGCGTGAAAATGCTATTTCTGTACATCAAGGACTGCACGGTATCAATCGGGATCATCAATATAATATGATGTCTTTGTTGATGATGTATGATGAGTTTGAAGCATCTTTCTGTCAACATCGTCGAAATGGATCCATTAATTTAACAGTAAAAATGTACCGAACACACAAAGTCACTCTCACGTTTAAAATATTAATAAGTTTAAAAAGAATTGTTGGCATGTACTGTCATAATCACCAACGATTGCGGACTAGTATTAATGTTTCGTGTCGCCGACGACTGTGCTGTGCTGTGCTTTTGCTGAAAGTACACAGACATAGTGGAATGAAGTCGAAACAGCTTATGTATATTTTTATTTTCTTTCTAATCAAATATCAACTAATATATGTCTATTTGAAAAATTACTTTTTTATAAAAAATAGTATAATTTATCAACAACTTTTAATTTTAAGAGTTACACGAGAACGTTCTAACGCAATGATTTTAACTTCACGTAATAAATATGTCAAAGTTCGTACATGGCGGGTAGTAGGTGAACGCATAAGTAGTGATACATCAGAACACGGAGCGGCCGAAGTCGGCGCCGGCCGTCAGTCGACGTATCGCGCATGCCATCGGCGGCGTGTCATTTTTATTGCGGCGTACTGGGAAAAATCTCGTGCTTTTATCGTTCGCATCGCGCAGGGAAAGCTCGGAGATGATATCCGTCAGCGACAGTTAGGCTCCGTGCGCGCGCACACGACGCCCACGCCGCCGCCGAAGGGCCGGAGAGCTGCACTTCTGCACATTTTGGGGTTCCGTGTGTTCAGAGCGCCGACGACGACACGCGTGCACCGGCTTGTTGTTGTCAATATTAATATTATCTTGGAGATCATGCATCAATTAAAGTTTATTCTTAATCTAGAGTGCTCGTATGTTGCCCATACATACTTGTATTTATCCTTTTCAAAGGTTTTTCATCCAAATACTGAGTAGGTATTTTAAAATAAATATATTTTTAATATATATTGTAAAATATGATGATCGCTTAACTAATAGGTTTTTCTAGAACAGCTAGATCATACTCGCAACGATTTCCAATAAAAATAAAGATAGTCTATACCAACAGTACCTACTCATATTCTAAAAAAATATGATAATCTCGTAAGGTTCATACAGTAGCAAAACCATCTGTGGCACTCATTTCTTATAAAATATGGTGCGTAGTCATCTAAATGCATAAACACGTAAATCAATACTTATTGAAATGAATATTACTTACCTTTTTTCTAGAACTCTCCATCAAAAAGTTTAGTTATTACACTAATACATTAATCGATGACAGCCACATTAAAAATTAAGCACATTAATAAGTAATAATTTATAATGAACCAGTCTCTACCGGATAGTTTTAAGCAAATATAACTTATTTATTATGAAATTACTTTTTATTTACGATTTAACGTTAATATAGCTTTATACGTGAACTATTACGTGCATTGGCATAAACAATGGCAGGCACTCAAAGTGAAATTGGCATGAAGCGAACAAAGGTATATTATTGCAGTCTCAGATTTCAGCAACTACTTGACTGCAATGTACGTACCTTATCAGTATATAATGCTTCAGAGTTGATATTACCTTATCGTACATTGCTCCTGACTGCATATTTTACATGCGTACATGTATTTGTTGTTAACTTTGCATAAAATAAAATATGGTAATTATAGTAATAACAAATGAAGCCTGAATCTCACATTTAAAACATCGAAACTAAACCTTTTCTCTACAGGTATAAGAATCGAGAAACTCTTAGTTTCTGTCAACTCTATTTTATTATAGATACATGTATTACAATTCTTATGTGTGATTTAAGGAAACTGTAAATGATACAAAATTAATTTCCTTTTAGAGCAGGTATGGGCAACCTTTAACATGTTGTGGGCCAAACTTTAGTGTGCAAATACGTTCGCGGGCCGCGTTCAAAAGTAGTGTATTTTTAAGTACTGTTCAAAATTTTTAGCGATAGATATCAGAGATGAAATAATACGACAATCTTATTATAATACAATTTAATACAATAACAAAATGAAATGAAAAAAATAGGTACAACATTATAATTAAATTGTGAAATTTGGAATTACTACAAACTACGAAAGTTAAATAGCGACACCGAAATCAATGAGACATTTTACCTTGAATTTTTGAAGACTAATCCATCGATGTCTGGATTAATTCCATTGATACAAAGACGTAAAGAATTTTCCAAATTATAGTCAGCCAGCCTTCTACGATGTTTTGATTTATTAACTTTCATAATTGAAAACAACTGTTCGCATTTGTAAGTACTACCAAAACAAATTAATCTTCTTGCGAATTTTCTAAGCTGCAGAAAATGGTCTTCATCGAGGTATTTTTTGAAATCGTACAACTTCGTCTTTAAATTTAGATTTTAGAAGTTAGTTTTTTTTTGAATTTCCATCAACTCAATTTGTAAGTGCATTGGAGCATTTTGTACATTACTTTTTGTCAGAGTAGCAAATAAATTGAAACAATCTTCCATGTTTTTGAAATCGCTAAAATCTGCTTGAAAATTGCTCCGACAGTAACTTGAGTTCTTCAGGGTATTGAGCATAAGCAATATTTTCATATGCAGAGAGCGCGGTGAAATGGTTACTGTTATCAAGCAGCATCTGTGCCTCTCACAAGCGGATTTTGTTCTGAAACGCTTTTAAAACGGTTGTGCAAATCATTTACTAACTGTCCTTTTTTTTGAAGTTTCAGATTTAAATCATTCAAATAGCCTGTAAGGTCGACCAGAAATGCTAAGTCACATATCCATTTTGGGTCATTTAATTCAGATAGTGGTTTATTCTTTATTTGCATAAAATCTGCTATCTTATTTCTAAGCTCGTGAAACCGTTTCATCATTTTCCCTTTGCTTAGCCATCTGACTTCACAATAATATGTCACGTCGTCTTGTTCGGCAGATGTTTCATCAAAAAACGCCTGGAACTGACGATGGTTAAGCCCTCGGGATCGAATAAAATTGATGTTTTTTACTACCACATTCATAACATTTCTGAGTCGAATGGACTTGAACACAAGTTCTGCTGGTGAATAATGCAATGAAGGACTATCAAATCATCTTTTTGCACATTTAATTTATTTCCTTTTAATCAAAATTCCGATAAAACCTTTACGTAAGCCGACCATAGAAGGTACTCCATCTGTCCATACTCAAATAATTTTGACCGTGGCAAGCCAAGCAAAACTTTTGAATATCTTTTGAACTTCATTGAAAATGTCCTCTCTTGTAGTGGTTCCTTTTAGCGGCTGTAAAACAAGCAATTCCTCAGTAACAGTGAACTCCTTATCAACACCTCGAATAAATATAGCCAGTTTAGCTGTTTCAGACAAATCGATGTTCTTGTCTAATGCTTTGGAAAATTATTCAAAACAAGCCATATGGTCAGTCAATGTTGTCTTTGTATCATTAGCCATCATTTCTATACGTTGGACAACAGTTCATCTTGACAAACTAATTTTTTCAAATTTATATTTCTTTCCAGACCACAAAACATTGCAAGCTTTTAATATACACTCCTTGATAAATTTTCCTTCGGCAAATTGTTTTAATGACTGCCAATTTAGAACTAACTATAAAACTAGCTTTCACAACATAATCGAGGGGTGTTCTTTGTTTATAGAACATTTGCTGCTGTTTTTCCTTTGCGATAAAGTTCTGGATTTTGTGTTTTCTTATTTGTCCTATCAGTGAGTGCAGTATAGGATGCTTAGTTGAGTAATGTCTTTTTATGTTGAATTCTTTCTATATTGCTTACAATTGTCCAAGATAAAAAAAAAGAATTCTTCAGTCCATTTTCGTTGAAACTGGCAACCTTCTGCATCTACTTTTCGTTTCTTTCCACCGGAGATAATTTTTGTTTACTTTTTGTTCGACAAATTTAATAACAAAATATAATTAATAAGCACTCAAGATGCACACACAGTCAGAAAGCAAATTGACGGCACTAGCAGTTCGCTAGGATATCGATTGTCGAAGTTATCATCTCGGTAGCTCAGATAGAACTGAACTAAAGTTCGGGCCATCCACCCGCTTATATTGGCAAAATGAAGGAATTATCTAGAATCGTCTAGTGTAGAACAATTGAGAAGCAGTAATCTTTTGTTACGCCGCTAGCGAAGCGGCAAACATCAAAGGCTTTGATATTTGCCGCTTTACTCTTTGATGATCGCCGCCACTCTGCTTGCTCGCTCACTTGATTCCGTGAGTATGAGTAAGTCGTGTAATATTTTTTTATTGGGTTTTTCAAAATGTCTCGCGGGCCGGATCAAATCTTACAGTGGGTGGATGCGACCCGCGGGCCGGTTGTTACCCGTCCAACATATGTTTTAGACAATTGACTTACACCTCACTTGCTCCGTCATTTTGTATGGCGCTATTTTTTCTTATTGTCTGAATAGACTTGGCTTGTTATCTATTGACAAAGATATTTAAAATTAATAATGAGAGACGCGCTAGTTTTTAATCGTAATTGCCTATATCATTCTAATTGTCGTTATATATTAATTGCTTATATATAACAGGCAGACAGTTCAATTTTAAAAGGCTTCTTATTAAATAATAATGTGATAGCACTACAATTTTCGAAGGCTTTAGTAAAATGGAAAAAGCCGAACATGGGTGCCGCCAAATGATGGTGATTATCCGGTCGGGTGGTCACAGGCGGGTCCACGGACTGCACGTGGCCATACCCGAGAGTCGGCCGTGGCACGTAACGGCGGCGCTATCCGCGCGGGTCCGCATAGTAATTAATATCTATCAGGGGGGGGCCACTTTGTACGCGCAGTCGGCCGAAACATCCGCGTAATGCGCTTTTGCATGTCGCTGCAAATAAACCTCCGCCTAAGTGATTTCAATTCAATGAAGAATGGCGAGCTGCGACCAGAATAGGAAATGTGCATTCATTAGAATGCACGACTCGTTGCTTTTTTACTGCATTTTGTAACTGTCCCCATAAGTATCGTGTAGATTCAGACGCCACTTGCTTTGATATTTGTTGGTTTTGAAGATCAAGCGCTCTCCTTCAGGAGTATTTCTTGCAATTAGATTTGTCAACGCCATTTAAAATATATAATAATAGATGCTTAAAACGATAAAGTTAAAAAACATCGAAATATATTCGAAAGCTGACTGAGGATTGAGTCTAAAATTGACATGAAATTTTTTGGAATGTGATCCCCGGCCTCAAGTTAACTCGTAACAAAATGTAGAAGTGGTTTTCAATTACATTTATTCTAACTTTTAATTGTAACAATTTTTGTTTTAATTAACGTAGAGAATTTCTAAATCTCTTAGCAATAGCAATGATGTTATGATTTCGAAACATTGTTCTATGAGAAACGTAAGCATTGTTATTGTACCTAATTTTGTGTGCAAAAATTTTCAATATGTCACGAATCCAATGCGTCATTATTTTGTTTTTTGTTAATAAAAACTTTAGATAAACGGAACTGAACATAATTTGGCTAAAGATTGAAGTAGTTTATAAAGTTTTAGCGAATGTAACCTCTTAGTAACCAGTACCACAATATTGACTACCCTCCGACTACCTACATTTGAGCTACAACAGTTAACTTTAGCGATGTGTCAATACAATTTTAATACCGTCCTTTAACTTGTGAGACAAATGTGTTATGTAGAAAAAAAGATGCAAATGAGAGCGAGGAAAGTGTATATTCATATTTTATTATCCACGAACACACTCTTAATGTTATAAATGCATGAATGTGACAAACATTTTCCCAGATGTTTTAATACGACATACATTAGCGACGCGCGCGGGTCGGCTGCGCGGGCCGGGGCGGGGCGCCGTGGAGGTGCATTTACAAAGCAAACAGCCGGCCCGCCGCCCTCTATTTGCCATCCCTCGCATTCGGCGGACTGCGCTTTTGAAATATTACTTCTTAAACGTCGCCCTCGCGGCCGAGAATGACTTCCAAATGGAATTCTATGTTGTGCAGTCGTTTTCTGTCATTCGAGTGATTTAATGGTGTTGCCTTAATATTTTTATTTTAGGAATGCATTGTGAGGCGTTCGAAAGACTCGTAAACATTACGAACTGGCGTTCGCCTACGGTTTCGCTCGAATGGATTTGAGTTTCTACTGATTTGCCTTTGAAAATCCGACCTTACATACGGATCGGTTCAATAATAAAACTTGGAAAACGTTAACAAACAATGTGGATCGTAAATTGCTTATATTGTTACGCAATTATTATTTTTACTAGAAATTACGTGTCTCTTTATTACGAAATAGGCGTGCCTTTGTTAATAAATAAAACAAATATCTTTACAGTATTACAGATACAATTATTATCATCTCTATATAGGAATGTTACTCCAAAAAACTCAAATGTGTTCACCCTGATTTAGGAGAAATCGGCAGTTAATTCATATAAGAGAAGAATACCCAATTCACTGCGATACATAGTTCACTTAATTTTCGCAGTATCGTTATACAGAATCATAAATCTTTAGGAACATAAATAAAAACTTCCTTTTCAATCTATCCATCAAATCCTATGATATTTATTTTATTTCACTTTATAAAAGTTCGTTTTATATTGTTTTTAGTGTGAATGTACTCCTAATTGCATATATAATGTAAACGAATTGAATATATATATATATATATATATATAACGTATATAAAGTCGATATATCGTAATATAAAGTAAAATGTTAATTATCTATACCTCAAATTAAGACATATCAATAAATAGCATACTGTTTTTTTTTGCTATATATCGTGAATAAACCAGGTTATAAACAGATTCATGTTTTTTTGTGTGAATTATTTGATTCGCATTAGCGACTGTCACTGATAAAAGTAAGTCACAAAATACATAATGGAACTCTTCTAGAAAATCGCTGAATGATAAAGAAAATAATTCTTTCAGTAGAATTTTACAAACTTGATTCTTTGAATGTTTTATAACTAGATTACGTCGTTCTTTTCTTATATATTATTGAAAGATTTTTGGTGAAAAGTGATATAAACATTGATTTTTCTTTCATTACGAAAAGTTAAACCGGAATCATTTGAATTTAATCCATTTCGAGGTTTCCACATTACGCCAATATCTTACATGTACAAAAATACAGCTTTTAAGAATCGTCACGGTACGGACTGCATCATCAAACTCAAGTCGTGGGTCGGGACTCCGGCCGGGCGCGCGGCGCGGGCGCAGGCTCGGCCCCGCTCTCACTTAAACGGTTTGATCGATCGGCCTCGGAAAGATAACGCGACACGGCCGCTCGACACCTCCGCCCGATTTCCTTTTATTTTAATTTTACACTTTTAGTCTTGTTTTAAACATTCACCGCGCTCGAATATTTTTGACTTGAAATATTAATTATTTTATGTGACACGTGGAGCACTAATGTGACAAGACTGAAGGACCATTAGTACTGAGAGTTAATTCATTTTTGCGGGAAATATATGTAAATGTAGTGAAATTGTGAAAAATACGTGAACGTAGTTGTCTCAAGTATAGATTAAAATATTAGTAATTCACGTATTTAAAAGTTTGAACAGTGAGTGTCGGTGACGATATACGGATGTCGGTAACACAATATATCTCTAAGTCGCTCAATGTGCGATGGAAACGGCCATGCGTGGGATTTCTCGGCGAGATAACATCCGAAACGAGGAACCCCCGCAGAAGAATCGGCAAGTTGACGTGGCGACGGGCGGCGCAGCGCGTCGGCCTGGGGATACCCTCCCGGGGTAACGACTGCGGATCGAACATCGCAGAACGGGCCGGCCGCTGACTGTAGGCGGGTCGTGGCTGAGGAGGGCCGCGGTCGCGGCGGTCGCGGCGGTCGCGGCCGTCCGGGCGGTCGTCGCGGCGACACAGGAGGAAGGCCGTGTCCGATTGCGGACGTCCGACGTCTGGGATCAAACGAAAAGCAAGAGTGTATCGTGTATTGAGATTGCACTGCTTGCATAGCGTTATTGTGCTTGGAAACATAAGTGTATTGGTACCTCTACTATTGTGCACAATTATTGTTGATGAGTAATTTGAAATCGCAAGTTACTTGATGATACGTATCGTACGTATAAAACGTTGGTATTGAAAAACATAGGTTTGGCGTATTAAAAGTGTATTGCCTTTTGATATCATTGCTTATAACTGAAAACTACTTAACCTTAACTAATAAGGTACATTGAACGTTTTCAAATAAGGTACAACTTTTCAAAAGAATTTTAAGCATACTTTTCAATTTCTGAAAAAATTACCGTTAAAGAACTGCAAGTGGATTTTCAAGCATCGCTGTAAGTCAATTATAATCCAAAAGACCAACGCAATTAAATCGTTCTATTATAAACAGAAAATTTTCAAAATACCAAAGCCGCCCGTGTAAGCGTCGGCTCCAACTCGATCGCCTTAGTCTTTAAGTTTACAGTGAAATTTCCTATTGAATTGGCGTTTGATTATAAACCAATATGCAATTACAATGAACGTAAACAAACATAATGTATTATAAATAAAACTCAATAAAATAATCGTTACTGTCAAAATGACGTTCGTTCTTCCCACACTGTTTTTAAAAGTTTTTAGAAAAATTAAAAAAAATAAAAAGCTCTTCTAAATCAAAGTGAATTTTTTTTTCTCCAGTTTATACAGAAACATATTTTTTCAAATCAAACGGGGTTTTAAATTTGCGAAGCAATTAATTTTAGGGGCATAAGAAAAATACGCCTATGCAACTGCGTCTGCCTTTCCGGGCGGCACAGCACGCAAGCGCCGTCTGCGCCTCGAGTGACTCGCCTTCGCTAGGGTACTGGGCTGCGGGCGTATACGGTTCGATGCGTGTTGGGAACTTGGAACGAAGTCGCAAATTCAAACTACCTAAATACCTTTTTTTATAGATTATTATGTAACATGTGAAATACGTCAAAAGATTTAAAGAATTCACCATTCGTTCGGAAGGTAAATTCTGGTAAACCTTCGCAGAGTGATAAACCTGATAACTTAATGCGCGTGATGCATATGGCTCACGTATTGTTTTACGTAGTTATTGTTTTTTTTTTCAGAGAGACATGCTAGTGATATGTAATTTAGTAATATGTACCCTAAAAAGTAAATATTATTTTAAGACTATTATATTATATTAAGACTAAAACCGGACAAGTTCTAATCGTATTGACGTAGAGAGATTTCTGTACAATAAGTCATTATATTATAATAGTTCTCGGTGAAATTAAGCAACACATATACATTTTCTTTTCACGGCTGTTATAAATCAATAATGAAATGGCGTTTAGGCTTTCCTATAAATTAGAAGTGAGGCCCTATATTATTTATTTTTTAATTAAACTGACCGAGGAGAGAATGCTCAATTCTAGCTACTGCAAAAATTTTAAACTCCTCACATCACGTGTCCCTACCTGCGACAACGCTTTGGACCGTCGACGCGCGCACTCCGACGGGCGACACACGGAATTTCACCTTAACGCGGCCAGGCCAGACGCCAGCATAGCTTCCAGAGCGCCGGTTTCGCCCGTCACAGCCGTGCAGTATGTTGATCGACACACGCAAAAAAATATTTTTTTATTTATGTCAAAAATGTATCAGTACAATAAATATTGTTTGAAATGGTTTTGTATGTTTTTGATTGTTTTATTTTGGAGGTCCTTTAGTTTTAGAATATGGAAAAAAAGAAAATCAATGTATGGAACGAACTACTAATATTACTGTGCAATACCTCAATAGACGTGCAACTGTATTATTGCAAGTTATTAAATTTACCTGAGACGTCTTCTCTTTCAATATACTATCGGTAACGTCATGCTATCGATAGGATTATAATGTTTAAATTCTATTTCTCTATTGTCATGAATAATTATCCAAATCGAGACTACTACTGACACAGTGCTATAAAATATTTCATTTTAATAATATTGTAGCACAGATGTGCCCCTCGTTGGGCTTCGGTACTCAGGATCGAAATTAAACATTTAACAGCGACAAGACTATATGAGATCAGATACAAAACATGTGAAAATTATCTTTGGTCACCCGATTCTTCATGTTTTTGACTTTATTAGATGCCGTTACACGATTTATTAACTTTTATAACATATAAAAATATCAAAGACATCTCTTTTAAAAAAGAGATTTACGTTTTACCAGCAAATGGTATCGATTGAAGCCTTCAAATTTTCTACGTAGCTTAATCTATACAAACACTTCAAATCGCTAGTAGATGTTTTTGAAATTAATTTTAGATCAAAAATAAGCAAACGCATGCATGTTTAGTCGGCGGTACCGCAATGCGCGGGTGGCGAGGCGGTACGCTTCACGTTCAATAAATAGCTTATCACTGCGTCACCTTGAAGAGAAACACGCAATCAACAACAGCGAACTATCGCAGGGGCGCGAGTGCAATTAAAAGCGTCGTCTCGTACAGTAAAAAGGCAACGCAGAACGGCCTCCGAAATATTTGAAATACCGCCCTCGTCACGGGCCGCGTCCGGGTGCATAGTTTTCGTAATAAAGCGCTAAATTTTAATTAAAAATTGCTCTCCTCGCGCAAAAACGAGCGCGAAGCAAAAAGCGCGCGGACGGCGCGCGCCGCCGCGGCCACTTCGGTAATTACTCAATCCCCGTCAAACCTAAGGAGAGGCTGTCGCGTTTCGCCACAGAACAATATATTTTGTTAATTTCAACCTGATTACTTCTATTAATTACAGCAGTTTGTGATATCCAAATTTATTAATGAATTTTTGAAAATAATAATTGTGTTTAAATCTTTTGTTATAATTAAAAAATATTTCATATGATCTTCGTACTGCATGCTAGACTAGATATCCTGTATATAATATTACAAAATGGTGATGAATTTTTACGCGTCCAATAACTCTACGATTATCCTTAGTGGAATTTGAAGAAATATGCATCAAATACTTAACTCCTTTGTCAAAAGATGTGCGGGTCTTGAGTAGTAAGTAGGTGCTGTACAGAGGATCTCATTATTTACGATCTGCTTGTTCATTGTCAACGCCTAAGTAACGCTTTAGACACCTGTTGAAGTATTTAAGCCCTAATACTCGTACTAATTAATTGGAGCAACGAGGAATGTCTCGGGTGTTTGTCGACGTCATTCGTCATTAATGTACCGCCCGTTATGGTGTTTGCTAATTTAACACAAAAGGCCTCGGTGAAATGTCTTAGTAGGATGAATTGACATTTTAAGTGGCTGTAATGTCTTAGGACTTTATCAACTAAAATACGAAATCATTGTGTAATTCTAATTGAACGTACTTTTTTCCGATATGTAATTATGAATATTAATATCTGTATAAATAATACTAAACAAATAAGAAATTTATTTACAGCACGACAACTATAAGAAAATGAACTTTTTTGCAATAATTAATAAAGTAAACAAAAACAAAAGGAAACAGTATATGCAGATTAAAATACGCGTACTAGATAGTTAATCCTCATGATGATATGGCTTAAATACAAAATAAATACACAGGCATTAAGTCACTTGTGCATACACATTACGATCTAAATAAAATGTAACATTTATGTATTCAAGTAACTCATGCATTCGCTATGTGCACGACGTTAGCGCCGTCTGGCGTCCGATCTCGGGATTAATCCAATTTTGTATGTACACGAAAGAATGAAAAACATTGACTAATAATCTATTATCAGTGATTACAGAGTTGATTGTTATTATTATAAATAAGGAATAATTCTGTTCCTACAGCACAACTGTAACTGAACAGCAACAGTATCTCCTTATTTTGTGTTATTTTTCATAATGATAATAATTATGTATTGTTGGTGTTTTCACTATAGCCAAGACTCCTTAGTTATTTGTACTTCAATTTACAATCATTTTCATTTCGTAAAACAATAATAATTATCTTCCTGCATCTTTGTTAATTAAATGATTAACTATTCCGGATTTTATAGCCAATAGTTACAACTTGAAAGAAATAAACTCTTCTTAAACAATAACGACGACAATGTTTGTGTGGACCCCTTTTTGGAATAGGAGTAACAAATAATACAATGATCTCTACTGTTGTTAAAACAATTATAATGAATAACAACCATGAATATAATAGTTTGGGTTAAACTGAACGAAAAATGTAAATATTGTATCTTGCGTAAAATATAATATTAGTTTGCCCAAAACAACTAAATTCATTACGGCAGAAGCTAAAGTTTTGTAAATGTCACCAAAGTATACTTGAAGCTGTTGTTCTGTAAGACCAGATCTCCCTGTGTAAACAACGTGCTCTTGACATTTATGTGTTTCTGAAGATATCGCGAATACTTAAACTTCTATTTAGCAGTTTATTTGTGTAGTGTTTTTCAATTCCCAATCATAAATTTTATCCAAAGTGTAGACAATAATCTTCCCATTTCTTCTACAGTGAGCGTTGCGGTCGAATTTTTCTCCGACCATACACTTCGTTCGGTGTAGAATTATAGAACATCCATTATAGTTGTAGAACATGGATATATATTTTAATATAGTGTGATCTTAATTCCGATGAATTTTTAGTATCAATAGGTTAAATAGCGTAGATACGCTATTTAACCTATTGATACTAAAAAGCCAAGTCAAGGGGCTATCCATAAATTAAGTCACACGTTTCGGTCACGAAATGTGACAATGCGCGACAAGGAGCAATTCAAAAGCTTTGTGACATCAAATCCGAAATAAGAAAACGAAAAAGATTTGTGTTTTGTTTTGTGTAATATTTAAAGAATTTTAAACAAAAAATATTGTAAAAACTGTTGTTTTCATTTACGTGTGACCACGTGTGACAAGGAAAGGGGTCAAAACCTTATAATTTATGTGCCGTTATTTATGGATGGCCCCCAATTATGAATTAATTATCTTTTTAGCTTTGTACACCGACTTTCCTTCCAAAATACAAAAGATACAAGATACAGAATTTAAATATGCGTCTTGAGAAATTTTCCGAATCGTTTACAGAAAGAAGTCTCGGCAGATGGAGTGCATAGACTATACGTATGCAAGTTGAATACGCGTTTTTCTAGTCCTGGCGTCGATCTCACAGCAGGATAAGCGTCGATTCACAATGTAATTATTCATTAAAAAAATACTTTTAATTAGTGCATTTTAGAAGGTTTACAAACGAGCCAAAGTTAAATCGAATTCTTTAATCTATAGTTATTATAAACAAACAACAAAACGGGTCCTCCACGGCTAGCTTTATGCAAGAAGCCACTATTTAGTATAAATTAGCGTTCGCAGATTCGAGATCCAAGGTCTGTTGAGTCCGGGTCAGACGATCGAGCATCTTGTCGCATGTTCCAAAATGTGCATTCGCACGGGAGTCCACGCCGCAGCGACCACCGCGCCATCTCGACGCACGCATCTCGTCCGTCGACCGCTTTTAGTCGAGTGCTGTGAGGAGAACGTCGGTAATACGAGCAGCCTTACACGATATTTTAATATTACGTCTCCATGATTTAATGTTGTTGATAGGGCGATAATAATATACGTAAGCTGCGAATACTAACTCTATTTAAGATAGACTCTATCACCTATGCAGACCGAATTGGTGGCGTATTAAAAAATAAATAATAAAAACCGGCTATGTGCGAATCGGACTTGCACGTGAAGGGTACAATATTGAACACTACAATAATTTTGAAAATAGTTGTTGAAAACAAGAACTAAAAGTAAGATTGACCTAAAAGGCCAAAAAACCAGATTTTTATATGGCGATCCCTTTCAATTTTTAAGTTTGTTTTATTATTTGTTTTTTTATCCAATATAGTAATTAGTTGCATCAGTATCCGCCACTACCCACAGTAAACATTTGAAGCGTCTACGTATTGGAATTATTGAAATCGAGAGAAAATCGCCAAAAAAACACCTTTATTTTATACCCCCTCCCTTTGATTTTCAATTTTTTTTTTTTATTATTTGCTGTCATAGCAGCTATACGAATACAGTCTATGAAAATTTCAACGTCTATTTGTTACCGTTCATTAGATATAATTCGTTGATAGACAAACTGATAGACGGACACTAGGGGCTTAGTAATACGGTCCCTTTACACCCTTTGGATACATAACCCTAAAAAAGAGCTAAATTTAAAGCAGTCGAATTCGAAGAGCTTCTATGAAAAGATTGATCGATATCAGCGAAGCGAGAGAGTTATGCAAAGATAGAACCATGTAGAAATATATGGTACCTGCTTACTCCTGTGGGAAATAAGCCTGAGTTTAAATTATCATTTTTATGGGACTCTTTCAAAAATCATTCATTTTCTGATATTAGCGTTGTCGAATGATTAAGTTTTGATATATAGCTTTTTATTTGTGTTGTAATGATAAAGGGCCTCTTCCATAATCCACTTTTAAACTGACATTTAACAAAAAGTCACTTTTAAAATTAATTTTGAGTTCCACGTTTTTCTTTTATCGGTTGTTCGGGCAAACACCCGCATAGAAAAATTGATTCTTACTTTTCTTTTTCTACCCTCTATATTTTATAATAATTGGCATTTAAGTAGTTTTTTTTCAATACATTTCTATAAATATAAGACGGTCAACCGCATAAAGCATTGTAAGTTCACACAAAGTTGGAGGAACAAAAGCGACGTAAGTACGCGAGTGTTCCCACGCGGCGCGCGCCGAACGCGAAACGCTGAAACGGCCCGAGTCGACGGCGCGAGATAATCTAGTTCCGTCGACTCACAAAAGGTAATTAAGGTATAAGATTGTAAATTACACTTATACGACTATGATTTGTGTCCGCGCCGGACCCATTGAAACCGCTTACGGAAAACTGTTACGGAATACGTTTTTTTATTGTTGATCCCGAGTCGCGGAAAGCTTTGATGTCGCCGTTGCCTAATATTAATACGAGCGTCTTACAAGCTGCTGTCTACTGACTGGAGCTCCAGATTGTTCGGCGCACGGCTCTATTTACTATTATTTTTAGAAATATCAGATCAGTCAACAGAATTACGGTGTGTAGTGATACATGGATGTCTCAGTGTTACACATCGCCGCCCGAGCTTTCGTATGTCTTACTCTGATTTTTATCCAACTGTAAGCTGTATGGATTTGGTCGTATATATTTTTACTCTGTCATTGATAGGTGAAAGACGGTTTCTGTGACTGTTCGGAGTGCTTTTATGTTGAACTTTTTTTAGAACTAAAACATTATAGTTTTCCAAATTTTGAATACGATTATTTTGTAAATTAGTAATTATTTATTTTGCTTCGCATTTATTTTTTGAATAATCGTTTGCTCAATGTAACATACTAGTATGAAGTTTTACAAACAACTTTACCTTCTGTAACGTTTTTGGTATTCGTTGAGATGTAATTTTTTTTAATTATTTTATAATTCATCAAATTGTATTATATAAATCTCAGATTCATTTGGTTTATCAGATTAAAGGAAAAATTAAAATAGTACTTTTAAAATTATAGTATATCCTAACTTGAGTGCATGTTCATGTTTAGTTGCTAACACAATAATAAATCGTCCGCGAGTGTCTAAACGTCTAAGTGTACCGACTCTATTTAAACTTGGTAGGACTCGGAGTATAGTTTGTAAATAATCAATTATAATTAAAACAAAGGATGATTTTATTCAAACGTAACGGATTTTGAGATTTGTTGGTGAGGCGTTAATCATTGAAATAGTAGTGTACTGCACCGTGCTATTTTTGTACAACTATAGATTACGCGACCTTTAATTTTTTATGTTACACCAATATTTATGTTAGACTAAAAAAATATGAAATGAAGTATTTAATATTCGTATTTGACGTACCTAACATCCGGTACGTTTCTCGATGTACACTTATCGTGACATCGCTCGGTGACTATTAGATCTTTCTAAGTGACCGATGTAGAGGTATCGGAGTAGTGTCGTCAGGGACGAGCGCTATGAGTGACGGTGGACACCGACGCGTAGTCGTCCCGGGCCACCGGTCGTGTTCGAAGAGCGACCATAAAATTGAGGCTAATAACATAATCAACGGAATATTCATGAGATGGAGCAATTTCGCCATGCGCCGAGCGGCGTGGGCGCAGATGGGGGACTTTGAATTATTGGAGCAAACAGATGAACAAATTGAAGTCGGTAAAAAATTGATTAACAATGCTGTTATTGAGCGGTCGCTAGCGAATTCGATGTCGATTCCAAACGACGCATTACGTAATGACCGATTGCGCTCTCAGCGCGCTGCGGACTTACATCGTTTACGATAGGGGTTACATTAGGCTCTTTAATGTACGTGTTACAAATTCTTACGTAAGACAAAGAAATAAGATTTGCACCGCCCACCAAAATGTAAAAGAATATTTATTATCGCAATTTGCCTCTGAAAAATTTGTTAATCGTGAATACAGTATTTAAATTGTATATAATTAAGTAGATCGGTTTCCCTGTCGGTATATTCGAATAGCCTAACCACACATCACTAGATCGCACAATGACGTATGCCTTTATACTTTACTTTTACCTTACAACGCCACCTAAAGACAAATGTGAAAAGACTACAACCGCTAAGTTACCTTCCAAAAATTATTAAAGGCATTCCGCTATTTTACTCTCAAATATTGAATTACTTTTTGAAATAAAGCCAAAGAAATACTTTAATTTTTTAAAATTTATATTATTAGTATGTGCAAAATACAATCTCAGTGTTAAACTAAATACATATGTGCAAAGAAATTATTTTAATAAATGGTATATGATATCATTACAGTGCCACTATCACTGTGTTGCTAACGGCGTGAGTAATGAAATCGATAAAAAATAATTTATGCTCCGTTTACACGGGCGAAGCCGCGGGCGGAATGCTAGTAACTAAAACGAAATTCTGTAGTCTTTGCTTTCGCTCCAGTTGCAATACAATAATCTGAATATAATAGATGTTACACGGCGTAACTGATTTGTTTTAAACAAATTGCAGAGCGTGAACGTAATTTGGCTACACATTCCTTTGTCTGTTTGCGGATTGCCACACGATGTAATTTATTAAATGTGATTTACAAAAGCTTTAGCACGTAGTCGTATTCTAAATATAAATGATATTATATCCTGGACGATGCACGTCTTAACAGATACTGCTGCGTGTTTTAAGTCCGTGAGTGACATTTTTGGGTGAACATAGAAATTTCTGTCTTTGGCTTTGCGTTAAAATGTCAAAAATTTCATATGACGCTGTTCTAGTAAAACTGGATATGGAGGTGCTTTTATAATTCAGTCACTTTGAGCTTTAGTCACGTCGCTGAACCTGCGCAAGAATCGTTTTGCCATTTGTGTTGTCGAAGTGACAAATGTCGAGGGCCCGAGAATAAGGTCCCGGTAAGAGTAAAGGTGAACGCGTATACGGAGTAATTAATTGGCATTCATTATTTAGTGCTGTAGAAAGTGGGTCAGCGAGGCCAGTAGCCGGCGCACAGCCCGCCGCGCATCGAGATGCGGCTTTTGTCTTCTCGTTCGTGATAAGCTCGCTTCTTTATGCTCCTTTTAGCGTAGTCGGGTCGTTAGCGACGCTAAACTCCGCCGTTGGCCGACCTACGTTTTCAGATATTCGGAACGTATCATACAAACTGCACAGAATAGTGGAGTTTGCTTTCTGATCTGGCTTCTGATGCTAGAAGGCTCCCGGTAGGCTCAAAAGCGTACGGATTCCTAGATTCGAAAATTTTATTCATTTTAAACAATCCCGCGAGAGGCTCGCTCGCGGCCGCGCCGCCCGTCCATATCCGTATGTTGATCCGACGACATTTTTGCTCGTGCCCCGTTCGTTTGCATCTAATGTTTGCAGAGTTCGCGTCTTATTTATTCCCGCCGCTCTGAATAAGACGTATCTGTCGGCGGCGGAAGCCTAATGGCGTGCTCAGGCCGTTTTTGTGACGTCGCCCAAACGACGTCGACGTGAGCCGGAGACCGAGCGGCCACGCCTGTTACCGCTGGTCGCCTCGACGGCGCGTCCCCGGCAAAAATGTGCATCGAGTCTGTGGCCATAATAATTGTTTGTGTTAGTTGGCCATTGAAAATACAATTTATGAGTCCGCTTAGAAATTTTAGGCCAGGTTTCGTGTGCAGGTTTCTGCCTGCGTGGTGATACAATATTTATTTTCTTTTACCTTCACTTTTACGTAAAATATTGTAATAAATTACATTTATGTAATTTTTTTAAGTTAGTCTGTGATTTACTATATTATTCTCACCAGTTACGAATAGTGCATTGAATTTTTATGCTTCCTATTACGAAGATATTTACGATTAAAAAATACAATATACCATTTACAAATATAAAAATGCGAAAAGTCAGACAGACGACCACGAATCAGAATGTTGTAATTTCTCGTATCCTTTTAATGTATTTCTCGTTCTATCACTATGGACTTCCGCTCATAAAAATCACTCACTTCTGTCAGGAGTTCTTGCATAAAATTTTCATTCTATACCGTAATCGATGACTTAAATCTAGGATCTAACGGGACTTAGCTGGATCAAAATGTGGACGACGAGATTCCTGCCTGCTCTGCCAGGAATGATGAAACCTTACACACGGTTTTCCTCGATCGCACACGACAACACGTCGGCGGCCACGAATCTGCAAACGTCACACGAGATATCGGAAGGCGTTACAAGTGGTTAGACTTTTTCTTCTGCGGTCGGAGGTCCTGGCGGGCTGTTACCGGCCGTCATCCCTGTTATGGAGACCGCGTCCAATAGTCTAAGAAAATAGACCTTTAAATCGAAATTTGAGAAAAGAAATTGAATTTTTTGCCTAACTAGGCCCTAGCTTCTAGCCACCCTATCTCGGTTAATTAAGATAATAGTGAAAAAAGGGAACAGATCATTTTTTTTTTATAAAATCTGATGCTATACAACTTATATTTCAAGTTTTTTTTTCCTAATCTTTACCGTTTTCCTAGAATTGAAAAAAAAAGTTTTCTGTTTTTTTTTCGCTTCTCAAGGATGATTGAAACAAAAACTTACACAGTTCGTTTTGACATCTTTCAAAGTAACTTATATCAGAAATTCAAGTTTTCATCTCAAATTTTAATTTAAACGCCCATTTTCTTGGACGATTAGATCGATCTACATTAAAAAGCGTCGTTCTGACCATTCATCCACCGCGGCCTGTATAGCACAAAAGCAATAACAACTAGTACAAATGAAATGTAATAAATTAACAAAATTTCATTCACTCAAATGGAGAGAAAATACATCAAATAGAAAATCAGATTAATATTGATATTTTTACAAGTGATCGTGCTTTTAAGTTTTGCAGAACTGACTGACGGGATCGGGCTTATAAACTACTTTGATGTTTTTTTCATATGTATTACATAAATTATCTTTTGAAGCTGACAGAATAAAACTTCATTAAAATATCTACAGGATGTTATGCATATTTTCACATTTTCATGTATTAACGAGAACATGTGGAAATAGCTGCTAACAAGAGGTGAAATAGAATTTTCAATCGTAAAGCACTACAAATGCTTTTGCATTATGAGTCGTGCAATCAGCGTTTACAAAATATTGTTGTGGCAAATCAGTTTGGTTTCGTACATTGCTTTTTGCGTGACGCGCGTATAAACAGACGGACAGTGTTTAAAAACCATTGTTTTATCCATGACCATGTTATTAATACGTTTAATGTAATTTTTAATTCAATGCACGTGCATCATTTAGTTTTTTTATTTAAATATAAATAAATAATTGGGTCAAGTTAATTTTATGTCATAAGTCTATTTAATTATGTTTAAGTCATACAATAATAATTCAATATTTTCGGCCACACTTGAGATTGTCTACATTTTTATATTGTTAGGCTTTCGTACACCTGATGAATGATTACAACTCTCATAAGACCGCCCTCGCATCTGTCTGTCTGTACATTGGTCACAGTCTACTTTTTCCGAATCTACTGAACCTAAAAATTGCAATGTGATGAATATATAGAGTTAGGTAATCCCATTACTAGTGTATAGCGTAAATAAAGTAATTCTAAATTTGGATATTAATTTTAGGTAGCCCCCTACATACAGGAAATTTAAAAACAGAAATTAAAGAAATCAAGTGCATCATGTGACATATCAAATGTTGAGTAAATTGTGATATGAGAAATACAAACATATGTGATTTTAAAATACACAGCTTAACAAAGTAAACGATAATGAAAATCGATCATTCTCCTTTATTTCCGAAAGCACTTAGGATAAAATTTGAACACAAAAGCAACATAGGGTCTTATTCATAGTTTACACGAAAATCATTAGACCTTGAATTCCCAAGAGACAGGAAAAAGAGTTTTAAATAGAATAGGAAATATGAAATATGTTGTTTGATTTCACCGTGCACCGATGTACTTGTGGTAAGAACGCGTACCGCGCGGGACCGACTTACGACTTATGGCCCGTTTCGCTTCTGTGATTACCGAAAAGATCGCAATTTTCTGTGCATAAATTCGCGAATGTAAATTCGTTATTGACCTATTAAACTTAACAAAAACGTTTTCAGTTAAAACTTAACAGGATCAGTAACCGGACCCGGGCACACAAGTCTAACAGTTGTCCGATCCGTTAGGCCGGTTCATTTGAATAACTCAAGCGTAACACATAACTCGAGATCGTACCTTCAGTTTAAAAGGACACCGTTTTGTTCCCGGGGCGGATCGAGCTCCAGCGCGAGGAGCGCATATTGAAATTAATTTCGCCGTAGGCAGTCGCAGCGCGGCGCGGCCGACCTACTTCATACGCGCATTGAGAATCCGACGCGATTTCCCGAGTGGGTCAATTCATTACACGCGCAGGCGGCCGCCGGACGTTTCCTGCTTATAGAAAATTACCTTTGTCGATACCGGCGGCCGCGGACGGCAGGTGTCCGCGCCCGAAACGAGAATAGCGTGTTTTAACCTAGTTTTTGCCTTTTATTCTACACATTAACAGTGACATTGGAAAATAAGACACATGCTTAATTTTCTTCGTACGAATGAGTAGCTTTTTTTCGTACAAAACGCCCTTTCTTACATTTCATTGAATGAAATATCAAAGCTTGCAGGAGTATGATTTTTATTTTTAAAAATTTTTCTAGTGACAAATTGAAAAAAGTTTTTCGAAGGTGACCTTTAGTTCAACACATTTTCAAAAGTACGAATAAAGTATTAACAACAATATTCAATTATTTTTTGAGAGTATTTGTTTGAATGACATTTATTATGAGATTGTTATCTTTAATATTCCTGTAAGACGTAAAACCGGAGTAAACTTTGTGTCATAATATTCGTGTTAATGTTAACATAAAAATAATGTTTTACATGCATATGCTTATTTCTTTTTATTACAAATTCGAAATTTTGTAACTTTTGGGACTTCAAGAAACTGCGACAAATTGACAAAAGTTCTCTCTCGATGTTAAACTAACAGTAACTAAAGAGTTCTGAAGAGACCGAAACAGGTAAAAATTTGAGGGTGCAAGGTCAGGGCTATATGGTGGATGCATTAACACTTCCCAGCCAAACTCTTAATATCTGCCGAGTGGCTGAAGACGTATGTGGTCCGGCGTCGCCATGGTGACAAACCACACTCTTTCTCTAGATCAATTTCAGCCGTTTTTTCTCTACGTTTGCTTGACTCTCATCAGCAGGCAGTAGAGATCTGAATTAATGGTTTTGCGCTAAAAGATCATAATGAATAATGCACTTCCAACCCCACCATACACATAGCATCGACGTGTTGCGAGTTAATCCGGGTTTAGATACAGTCTGTGGAGCGTGCTTGCCTTTTGACCATGGCCTTTTCTGCAAGTTCTTGTCGTAGGTAATCCATTTTTCATCACCAGTGATCAGTCTTTTCAAAAACAGTTTGCTTTCATTATGTTTTAATACAGAATCACAAATTAATTCACGATTAATTAGATTTCTTTGAGTGAACTGTGTGGAACCCAAGTATCGAGCTTTTTTGTATATTCACCTTTTTTGAAATGGGTCAAAAACCTGTTTTTTGGTCGGTCTTCAGTTCTTCAGCTATGTTGTAAGAACTAATATGCCGGTCTTTCTCTACTTTTTCCAAAACGGCATCGACTTTATCCGTAACAGGTCGACCAGAGCGATGTCCACATTTGACATCAAAATTACTGGATAGAAAACGCTTGAACCAGTTTTTTTGCTACTCTTACCAACACTGCATTAGGTCCATAACGGCACAATTTGTTTTTTGCGGCATGTGTCTCTTTTTTTGTAATAAGACTTCAAAACCTACCAAATTTCTACGTTACGTGCACTCATTTTGGTGGAAAAACAACAATAAAAAAAACGGCGGAGCATTGCTTTTAATTTCTTTTTTTAAAATATCGTTTCTTTAATGGTATTAAAAGTAGCCAGATACAAACAGCACAGCTAAAGACATTTTACTGAAATTTTTTACTTATAAAATACGAAAAAGTTTCTTCCCGATCTAATACTATAGGCCTAGATTTATATATTAACAGCGATTATATAATATGATATGAGTGAAGAATGTAATTAAGTAACAGATTTCACTCTGACATCGGATTTTCAGAGTAAAAACCATGAATTTTAAAAAAATGACTAATTCTTGGATTAAAGAAAAAATATATCTGTAGTAATGTTTCATATTTTATAAATCATAGTAATTTCGAGGTAGATTTATAGGTTCCGACATGTACAGATTACGAAGTATGTATTATGTTGCTACAGTCATGTGCTTATGAATGTTTTAAGCACCGAAATACATTATTAAATTTAATCCGATCCGAACGGCTACCGTTTATGCTGTGTCAAATTTCGTAAGAGAAGTTATTAGAGGTAAGGCGCAACAACCTGCGCCCGCGCCGCGTGTGTATCTAGAACTGTTAAGTGTTACGAAACCTATGGCGAGTAATTATTTTTATATACCTGTTATTATTACATAAACAAGCTATTAGCACTTGTCGTAAGATGTGATTAGACAAATGAGCTATGTCTTTTCGAATATATATGTGGCGAGCGTGTTGACAGAGAAATCTGCGTCCATATACATTTTATATTTAGTAGACGCAATACGTGTTTTTATTCATGTAATAACTTCTGTTACGACATTTAACTACATCATTTATGAATTGTATTTGATTGGATTAATTTTGTTTAGAATTTTGAAATACTGTGTGTAGGATAAGACAAATTTCTAAATTAACCTCTATGTGGAGAATTTTTGCGTGTCTGACTGTGTATTCCACCGCAAGAACATTGTCTTCCTACAATTATTATTTTCGATCGACGATTTCGAGCTTAAGCCCTGCGTTCAGTACCGTTTTCGGCGCCGTGCTCTACGACATGCCAACGAGCTTTTTTCAGCGCATTGTTTAATTCTTCTCTGATCAGGTACCGAACCCGTTACTTTTCTCGTTCGAGACCAACACGCCGACCGCTCCGCCATCACGCTTCACGTATCACGATGCACTCATGAATCACCAAAATTATTATTTGTGTATTTTGTCTACGACCATAAAGTATTACTATACTGCATAGAATAATATGGGGTCAGCGTGAAAGCCAGTCGAATGGAGTAAAAGTTTTGACGTGACAACGTCTTTATAAATTGGTTTGCCGGGTGACACTTCAAGAACAGGTGTTACGCTCCGCTCACGTTATGCGCTCACAATGAGAGCGAGTGAGAGGCACGCGTCCCTTCCACCTCGGCATGGTTAGCCCGCCTAAGAGCGAGAGAGACAGACATAAAGTGAAAGGCACGCGTCCCTTCCACTCAGATAGGAACAAGTTGTTGTAGTAAACGCTGTTTCATTGTACGCAAATGTATTGCAAGTTATTGTATGTATATTTGTATATAAATACGTATGTATGTAAAGGTAAAAATAAAATTTTGTTAATATGAAATTCAGTGTGAGATTCTTTGTATAAATTAATATTTTAAATATAATTCTTTGTATAAATAAATGTTTTAAATTGTTACTATTATTTCATCCTTCTTCCTACTATACGAATGAATATTCACATTAAAATGATTTTACCACTCAAAGTCGTTGTCACGTAAAACTTTCGCCCGTATACCGACTTTACAGGCAACCAATTTTTTTTTTTCTCAAGGTTTCAAAATGCAATGTTATATCCGATCACTTCGTAAAAAACGGGCTAATTTATACAGGCCGCGAGCTGAGCATGTTCTAATTGAATAAAAATATAGAATTATTATTGTGAATAAAAAACTGGTAACGTAGACTCACGAAACATCGATGGCTGTATTGTGTAAAAAATAAATCAATCTATTGTATCAACAGTTTATGAAAAATTAATTTAATCGCAATTCAAATCACTACCAACTAATTTACAATCACGTCGGGAATGTGAGCCAACGAGGTGGTACGTATTACAAAATGCAAGCGATTGCAACGATGCACGGGGCACGCTCGCCTGTTTAAGATTTAAATACGCCTGCGCATCGTAAACCTATTATGAGGCCCGAGACAGTCCTAACCTCCGGTGAAAGTGCTAACCTGTTAAATCCTATTGAGTTATCGCGACACTTCGCGCGGCCTCGGCCAGTTTGCATTGCGATTTACTATTGCACTAATAACTAATTTATGGTGTTTGTTCGTGTTTACGTAACAACATTAAGTAGTGACGCGGGTTTCAGTTATATTTTAACAGGTAAGTTTTAATTTAGAAATCTGAACTATAGGATACTTTAAAAGCCCTAGTTATTCTTGTATGCGATTATATACCAAGAATGTTTAGAAATACTGTAAGATGACACAAAGTAAACTCTAAAGATTTCGATTCTTATACCAAGACGCCATCTTTCGGCGAGTTTTTCCACCTATTACACAATAATGCCTTATGTTCTTTTGATTTATATTGGAATAATACACGCTTAGCTAATTGAGCTTCGTAGTTACCCAAAATATGCTATATTTCAAGAATCTTGATTTTGATCGACATAATCGATGGTCGTGAAAAATGTAATGTTCTTTAATATCGCAGAATCGAGTTTTAAGTACACTTATTTCTTAAAATGCGTTTCATTTTTACTTACTTACAAATATATATATAGAGAAAAAATTATGATTAAAAATTAAATTGAATCCTAATTTTAAATCTCATATTCACCTCTGCTTCTGAAGTCATTTCCTTAACCTGTTTCAGAGTATTCAAAAATATTCGCGTGTGTTCATAATTTTTTATGCCTTTAACTGTTCAACAAAGAAACATTTAAGTAATAGCTCAATGTCACGCGCTCACTGGCACTCTGTCGCTAATTCTGCGATATGTCAGGAGAGGCTTTTCCTTTTCCGGGTCGCTGGGTGGCCTACGCCATTCCTCATCTAAAGATATAAGGTTTCACTACACAGAAAATAAAAAAAAAAACGTGAAACATAGATGAGGTAAATGGATTCTTAAAAAAAAATTATCAAAGAAAATTATTGTCCTCAAGTCCTCAAGGGTATGGAGAACTTAAAATGTCTTTCAATGTTCTTTTGAATTTTCTCCAATATGCTGGTTTTCTTGCGGTGGTTCTTTTCGTCGTTTAAAAGAAATGATAATTGATAATTCAATATATTAGTTATGTTGTCATGAGGCTTTGGATGGACCCAACGACTATTCGAGTGGTAGTGTCCGATGATATTGTTCTTAAATGTATGTTAATTAAAAATTTAATTGTGGCTAAAACACGATTACATAAACCTCTCAATTTTTTTGCATTTCGTAATAAGTTAAATTCACAAAGTTTTCATTATTACTGCAATATAGTCAACAATTATTCTTTTTATACATGAGTTCGTAAAACTATTGAAAACCTTAAAAAAGCGCAAGTAAAAATTCTCTGAACCAGAATTAATAATATGGATATGTGCACAATATGCCTTCTCCATCAAGAGCATTATCGAAAGGCTAATTTTCTAATATCCCGGGTATTACAGTCGCAGATTCCAGCTCATTCTAATTAAGCAGCCAGCTTGAGATTTATAAGATATGGTAGCATTAGGAAGATTTATATGGAATACTGAATAATGAGATAACACTAATGGGCATCTAGGTGTCTCTCGCTCCCTGCCTATTCGCTGCGAAATTAGTCCTTTAAATATTATTTAAATTATCGAAAACACTGATTATTCAATAAGTTTAACCAATACGTCGCTATCGAAGCAAAGACGGCATATCCGCACTCCAAATTAAGTGAAGCTCAAAGTAACTGAGTGTTCATAAGAAGTGAGCGTTATTTATGAGCAAAAAGGTTCAACGAAAGGGCGAGAAATCCATCCATAACTCTCTACTTGTAGGTTCAATTCTCATCAGTCTAATTAAGGTCTATGAAGGATTGTAATATATTTTATAAATTTAAGCGTTTGAGTCGTGTTCTCAGTTCACGTGCGCGCGCGCGTCTGAATGTGTGTGTTGTCGTTGTCGTGTTCATAATTACGAGTCATTTTAGTTTGGACTAGTGCAATATGTGTGCCACTTGGGACTTCAAAGAAAATATACACGCCACGTCTTCGTGTCGGTTGCATCGCGATGCTTTCTCGCAGTCGGCAACTCGTGCGTTCTGCCCGTCATGATACATGCTATAAAGACATGAAACGTGATAGTGCAATTACTTATAAGTTGGTTACTCAATATTTTATCAGTAAGAATCGTGCTTGTATTCTTTAAGGGTGTGCTCAAAACGTGGTAATTACACAGAAATGTAAAGTAGTTTATATTTTAGTTTAACGTTGGCCAAAAAATTTGTTGAATTATCGTAGCACGGTATGAAAACTGGTTAACGTATGGTTTTGAGTGGACGAAATCTAGGGGAGTTTCTGCCCGAAAAGAAATGTCGTGACGAACACCACAACGGGAGTAACTACGCTGGCATACAGTGATTATGGATTGAATTTGAGAATATTTAACGTTCACTATGATTATATCTGAGGGTACCAACTGCGTAACTTGTGGCGCAAAGTGGTCGCCCACTCGATTCTTAGTTGACACAGAGCTAGCAATCCTTATTCAAACAGTAAACACCACATGAAAATTCATTTATTCCTTCTTGAAAGCGATTTTGGTTTTGTGCGCAAAAACATAATTAACAAATGAGATTAACTATGTATGACTTACAATTATCCTTGTTTTTGGGTTCCGTAGTGAGCAAGAACCCTTATAATTTCTCCACGTCCGTCCGTCTGTCTGTTTTTTCGCGGATTACCTCAGAGACTTTGTGCTAGAAAGCTGTAATTTTGAATGGGTATACATACTAATCACGCCGACAAAGTGGTAGAATGAAATTTTGAAAAAAATTTTTTAGGCTATTTCCCTTACACGTAAATTGGGGCTGATTTTTTTTCTCTCATCGACCTCATGGTGTGGGGTATCGTTAGATCTCTGATTCAAAAACCTACTAGGTTTTGTGAAAACTGTTTTTCTATTTAAGAATTTGTTTGTTAAATATGAATTTTAAAGTACTAATGTAAAAAAAAATGGTAATAGTACACATAACGAAACTAAAAGGAAACAGAAAATATATAACCGAATCACAGCTGAATAAACTTTACAAGTTAATGAGTAATGACCGACCAACTTAAAATCATATTATACAATTGTAAATGGTAAAAATCTTCTATAGATTCCATTAAAATCACTCAAATAAAATGACTAGTTGAGTAAAATAGGTAGTATATATAAATTTATATACCGTATAAAATTACGGAAATATAGAATCTCTTCTTTAATAATTAACACCCGTGTCCCCGTTTTAAACGTTATTGCCTTTAAACCGCGAACTCGATACGTTCAGAGTATCCAACAAAAAGCTCCCTTCCAAGTTCGTATTCTGTGACGTGCAACTGCGGAACCCTATACGCACTTACCCTCCTTTTTAAATATTTATTATGATAACTTGTAAACATTTAACAGTTTTCTCAATTACACATTAGCCATTAGAGGAAAAAGTGGTGCCATTATTTAATTTAATATGTTAATGTCTTCATCGATTCAAACTGTTCTGGTAATTACGATGATTTAAAAGTATTGGCCTCAGACTTTTTACAAAATGCGCTTGGAGCAAGTGTAAGCTAGGAAATAAACTCAAATATAGGTTGTCATTTCTCATTAGGCGCATTCTGCTAACAATAAAGTAACATCAAATAGCACAACTTCATTGCAAATTCATTCATATCTTTGCCTGTATTTAATAATTTGTTGTTAGTAAATCGTGTAGTTTTTACCAAGGATTTCTCGTTTTAGACACATCGACAAGAAGTTGTTCACAATGTGTAGAGACCCGAATTACATAGAAAGTTATTTTTTATTAGTTTTTTATATCCGGAAACTTGGGTTTAAACTATACATGAGGTCATTATATTAGTAGATTTTGTTACAAGCTTCAAAATTTGTGAAATGTTCATATTACTGGTTGTAGTATCTAAATATTTTTTTTTCATATGAGCATTTTCTCACAAAAAGTAAATAAATATACAACAAAATTGTGAGTATTTGCTCAATCATCGATGTGAGTCGTACACGTCGTACCAATTCGACAAAAGTCGAAGTATAATGTACGGAAAATAAAACAAAATAATAATACTGCCTTCTATCGATAGTACTAAATTATTTGTTCAAAATCGGGTAGGTCATATTGAGCAACAATACAATTATAATAGAACAAACTGTAGCTTAACGCTATCTCATTTTCGTCGGGGATTCCAGTGACCACCGCGGTGAATGTTGTAGACGTTACAGTCGCGCGACTTGTGCCATAGGACAGCAGGTCGTTCTTAACTGAACAAATCTGTGACACGTAGCGAGCACATCTCGCGGCGGCATCACAAATTCACGATTGCACAAGAGCGCATAGAAAGGCCAATGTCTCCGTGTTGAGCAGAAAAACCGCTCGCGCGACCTGTTATGAAAATGAAGGCGGCTAGAGGCTGCGCGCGCGCACTGCCGAGCCGCGCGGGTGCCGCAGCGAACTCCACACCGACGCATTGGAGTTAGAGTTGTTAGTACGATCTACAGAAGGGCCATAAAATTTTGACGGATGGCGTTAGTAACTACCAGGTGTTTAGATGCATTAAAACAATCAGTACAGTTCGTAAAAACTGGCAAATCAAAGACACAACGAGCGGCCAAAACATGTTTGTGTGGGTGTAATATAACAGATCACTTATTCCGTCTTGAAATAGATAATAGTTGAAAATTGGGTAATAGGACCTCAGAGAGCTTTACAGGAAATCTTTGATTGCGTAAATTAATAATGGTTTTACAGATCATTATTAAAATATTGACGTAATTCTTAGGAATTGTACTTTTTTTAGTTAGGAAAAGGTCCCTATGAGGTTTTTATGTAAAGTTATGGGCATTTTATTTATAATAAATAAATAATAATCAATATTAAATTCGTAATGTTTAAATGTAACACAGAACTAAAGACGAACAGGGTTCACTAGTTCTCGAATTTAGAAAACATAGAGTTGAACACTCCATTCAGATGACCGATGATAGAGAAAGTCACCAGAATACGAAAAAGGCCCGAATGTGCTGATAAACCTTGTATTTCAAAGGGCGAGTCTCGTAGTCGAAATCGAAAGTAAAGGACCTAAGTTGACGTGGTAAATACATCAGACGTCATGGTTATAAATTCTGAGCTATGGTGATCAGTACGTATATGGAATCGATGCCCGCTGGGGAAAAAAAAGTTGTCTAGTGACGATCACGAACCGGATATCACAGCGTGAGACGGCCCCGAATGGATAGATTGAGGATCTGGTCCTCGTGGTCCACCAACGTACGTAACAGAAATGTGGAAATCTCGGGATAGATGAGGTTATGTCCGATACTGGAAGTTCAATGGTTGAACCGAATTTTATCATCATTAAAGATATTTGTACAAAAGATAAGTTTATTTTACCGTATGCTGACAACGTGCTAAGTAGAACATAATCAATGATGTCACGTAACGAAATTTCTACGATGAAAAAAGCATCAAAACATGACACAAAGGCCTTAGGACACAACCTTAAAACAGATAAACGTAAATTCCACCCATAGATATATTTAATTTATGTTTATTTTCGGATAAGCGATTTTAATAATAGTAACAGTAATAAAATATCACTTTGTATGCAATTCTATAATAGGTTCTTACTAAAATTTTAAGGGTTAAGATATTAATTATCAGCTTTATTTAATGTTGAATTGAAAATGTTTCAAAGTGTATTTATTCTAATAATTTAATTTGAAAGACTATTTACCACATGCAAAAAGTATCACAAAAGTAGTATCGCAAAATTAAAACTTTGCTGAAATTAGAGACCGGGTTTATCATTTTATCCGGGTTTTAAAAGCGATTGTGTATAACAGCCATGGGGTTCTTCGCTAACCAGTTGACACGTTACAGGCAATGACATAATAACCATAACTAGGGAGTCGCTGGAAGGATAACGCTAATGGACACCGTTTAAAATGGAGTCGGTATTTTCAAATGAAACAGGATATTATGAAGATAAATTTCAAATAATTTACTTTTCCGAGAATAATAATGCTGAAATTGTATTTTTAAAATATACGTAAAGCATTACTATTAATGTTATATCGTAATTATTATATATACATAGATGGTGATCATTGAATTTAAAGGAAGAATTTTATACATGAATCAAATACTTGTTTATTAATCGACTACTTTTGCCCGCAGCTCACCCGCATCAACATGAATTGAATTTCTTCATTTGTATATCGCCCCATCACGAAATCAAGATCCCGCCCGCTTTCCCGTTCTCCCTCCTAGTCCCGGTCCCGCTCTCTAAGTCAGTTTCGACAGGATCGCGGTTCCGCTATTAATTCCGACTCCAGCCTTTATCTAAAGATTCCGAATCCATTCTCATTCTCGTCTCGCTTTAAATTCTGACCTCATTACCGCTTTTCATTCCGATTCCGGTCACATTCTTGATTCTAATTTTGATCCCACACTCGATTTTGACCTTAGTCTCGTTCTCGATTTCGATCAGTCTCGACTTTCAATTTTCTTTCTCGTTTTGTGTGAAATTTTGATTCTGCTACTAGTCGCGGTTTTGATTTGGACGAAGATGTAGCAAATGCTAGTAGTATCAAAATAAATTTTTCGATCATATTATTCGGGGATAGCGTAGCTTGAGTGAAAGGATTTTTAGAATCTAATGGCAGAAATATGAAGATGAAGCCAAATTTTTTTTCGAAAACATCTTGTTCGCACTTACAATGTGTAGCTAGTTTCTTAGTAACCGAATAAACGGTTAAGCACGCAAAAAACACCGGACAAAATACACCGATATTTCGTTTTCCTATAAAACATTTCATCCCTTACTTCATCCTCTTTGAGCCATTTTCCAAAAATAATAGATATCGTTATTTTAAGTTGTAATAAGGAACTACAATATAAATTTTGTTGTCAATAGCTTCAACGGTTTTTTTTTATATTTAAAATTTCAACCCTGATTTCACCCATTTAAGGATTAGTTTTAAGAGCGATGCATGTTTTTATTTTTTATTAGTAATGATTAACTAAAACATAAATTTGGGCATAATTATCTTCAGCGGTTTCGATTTTCTATACAACATTATCCATAGTTTACTCTTTTTAGGGTTATTTTAAAAAAAATGTATATTTTTCCTTATTTGTTTAAGTAACTAAAATGTCTAGTTTGCCATCTGTAGTTTTAACGGTTTCGATCTTCCATACAAGAGTATGCCTCAAGTCACGGGTTGAATTTCAAAAAATCCTTTCTTAGTGCTTGCCTACGTTATAAACAGCAACCCACGTAGAAAATTTAAAATTTTTACATCCAATATATTGGGTTCTGCATTGATATATAAGCCAATCAATTTTTTTTTATATACGTCCTTTTAGTTTTGCCTTGTAAATGTTGAATGTAAATTGTACTTAAAGTATAAAGAACAATGTCGACAATAGTTGCATCACAAATATCGATGTCAATATAATTATGTGATATATTTCGTAACGGTGTACAATCTACAGGTGCAGTGGGAACGGTGGTAGCGTTGAAAAAAACAATGCATTGTACACTCAACAGCTTTACACCATGAGTAACATGCGTCTATAGTTACAATCTAAGCAAAACGACAGTAGTGAAATGGAAGACAAACAATCAATTGAAACACTAGTAGAAAAAGCGTAATTTAATTCCAGTTATCAATCAGCTTTTGTTTGTTTCCTTTCACTGGCATATATTACAATATCCGTATGTATAACTGAAAACTACTAGAAACGAGTACGCAAGTGTATGTATTAGGATTCGTTAAATCAACTCAACAACTAAAGACCAGATAATGACACACTGTCACAAATAATTCTCGTGAGGTATTTCTCATCGAAATGACCTAGCATTTGGACGCAGAGAGCGGAATCCAGCGCAATTAGTCGTGTAATGATGCTCAAATAATAAGCGGCCGCTCATCGCCCTCCTCGCTCCCAGTACAGTTAACTCAAATTATATGGCCGAGAACTCACGATCTCATGATGGCAGAAATAACTCAGATTGTACTAGGTACTATTGTATTACCATCTAAATGTAAGATATGGTCGAGAGATACGAGCGCTGATTATATCTAGCTGAGCGTCGATACAATCAACGCTCAGCCCAAACATTTGATCTAGAAAGCTGAAATTTTGCACAGGTGTGCCTTTACCCTTATGTAGACATAGAGTCAAGAAAAAAATGTTGAATTAAATCTCTAAAGGGTTAAAATGGAAATTCAAAGTATCACTTTTAAATAAACATTTTGGTTCGAAACTTTCTAAAGAAATTTTGTATTTATAGGTATATTAACTTCTTGGGATACATGAAGAAATGGAACTCGTTTTATAATCATTTTAATTTAAAGTTCCATGACATAAACATTAACTACAAATAATGAGACTGATGTAATACAATACTATCTTTTGCCCACAGTATCGTTCACGCAGAAAGCCTTTTTTACGGGAATTTTTTGCATCCAAGCAGAACAAACATTCAAACATACGTTCGTAATTATAATATTAGCATGATACTTTTTGGAAAAATTAATAATTTTCGTGATTTAAATTGAATTTCTAATTTTCTGACAAATGTTTCTCTAACTTTTAATCAATTCGCCTGTCAGAATATCATCAGAACACACATAGAGATAAATTTTACTGTTTTAAGACATCTTATTAAACACATTTTCTGTAAAAAGAGAGGCGTGTAGAGACCTTAAATGGTAACTATGTCAGACACTGAAAAGTGTGTAAAGTGATTTCGTTAGCGCCTGTACCGGCTCCCGAAACAGCCTTTTCGTGCTCCGCGTCGTCGGGCCAGAGGCGCCCTTGCGTTCTGCCCTACCGCTGACGCGTACTTGAGTTTGTACGAGTTGTAATGTACGAACTTATTACCTATTTACAAAACTGAGTGTCAGATCAATTTATACGTGCATAAATAATATATGTTAATATATAGATAATTAATCAGACACGTCATTTAACATTTTTGAATGTCACTTATTTGATATAAATTCAATATAATGATTAAAATATTTGTTAGAATTTTTTTAATTCTGTATACATTGATTACGTTCAATTTAACCTAATCTGGTGTACAAAGATGCAACCTTTGTTATTTTGTTTGTTTTTTTTTTGTAAAGGATATCTAATGTAAACTGTTTATTTAATAGACAGATGTGTCTATAAATACAGTGAAAATAATGCTGTATAGTATTTGCAACTAATGAGTTCTAATGAATAAAGACCATTTCTAGGATTCTGTACCTCTAAAACAGAAAGGAATCTTTAAGAGATCACTCCTTTGTCCGTCCGTCCGTCAAGACCCTTTTTAACAATAACGCATATAGGTATTAAGTTAAAATCGAGTACAAATACTTATGTCTACAGTCCTATGAAGCCTTGTATTTTGATACTCGCAACTGATCAAAACATATACGGTACTTCCCATTGCCTAAGAATCATGAAATGAGGTAAAATGAAACGGCACAAGAAAAGGAAAAAAATATATAAATTGTTAATCTGTAGTTATATCATTGAAAAAGTATTTTTTTTATGATTACACTTGCAATCTGAGTATCGACCGTGATGTAAACCATGCGGGGAAATATTTTTAAGAACATTCGAAAAGGTTTTTAAAACAGTAAGTTTCGAAATTCCTGGGACCGATATCTCACCAGTATCGCTATCGAAAACAGACAGAAATCATCGAAATTCTTGATGAACCAAATATCTACATATATAATTAAATTTATCCGGAACCCTCAGGGTACGAATCCTATTCGAACTTGTCCGGTTTTTTATAAAACCTAGCGCTTACTGTCGACTTGGCCTTTGTGTTTTAAGTTGTATCGTATGCAAATCTATCATTTTAAGATATATATTTTAGAATGTTGAAAATGTAGCTATTCTCCCGATTTTTTTTACGTATTTGAAGGTTTTACGATTTTATATATAATTTCTAAAAATAGTTTTTTATGGAAACATGTAAGTCCTGTTTGTACTTGGACAAGGCTACGGTGCACGGGGTCATATTTATAAAATAACAGACTAGTTATATTTCTTTCCACAAGCAAATTTTAAAAACACCTCTAGCAATTTTGATTGGTTTGTTATGTATGTGTTTTTGTATGATCGACTGATTAAGTACAAAAGGCTTCTTGGAAATATAAATTTGTTTTGTGCCGTTGATGGTGATGTGAACAGGTTAGCGGGACTGGCATGCGGACTACTGCAGTGCCACGGCACTCGCGGAACAGTAAAATAGCAAACTAATTTTAAAAAATCAGTTTAGAAGCATAGCAGTGAGTATAGATAATTATGGATAATTATCCATAATTGTATCTTAGACTATAGACACCTAACTAGGTGCCTATAGTCTAAGATCGAGATTGGAATCGTGAACCAAAGCGAAATCGGACCCAAGAGCGACGCCGGAATCGAAATCAAACCGTGTGCGCCAGCGGAACTTATACAAATGCTACAGACATAACGTTATAAAAACGTCCGTATGAGAGAACAAGACAACTACCAATGCAATGTAAAACAAGTATAGTGTTCCACGCAGGTGACACGTGGCGGCGTATGGTCAACGAGAAACGATCGAGCTCGAAAGGAGAATCGGGACCGGATTAGATAACACGCCTGGGGTTGACAATGAGAACCAGACAAAAATCCGGATAGCCGGTGAAACGTAATGAGGGCCGGGACCGACATCGTCAGTGAAAGAGAGATTGTTCGGTGTGAGAGAGTAAGAAGTTGACTACATGTCCGTAGAGGGACACCCACTTATTACATAACAGTGAGATTCATTTCTGTATTTATTCAGCAACACATGAAACATACATCCTTCGAAAACGATCCCCGTCCGCTTCCTCGCCCGTCACAACACAACAATCTTGTATGTTACTTCTGTATCCAATTTCTTAGAAATAAAATAAAGTTGATACTGACCAAATGTTACAGAATAAATGAATCCTTTTATGTATTTCAATAATAAATGCTCATAGAAAAAATGCGATCGAAACAGCTGTTTTTATTTCGTTAAGTCGCATTCAAATCTAGGGAATGTGAAGGCCTTTCATTTTTTTCATGAAAATCAACCTAATGTACCTAAACTTTTTTGATATTTTGGATCGATGGTGATGGTGAACTCATGTTTTTTTTCTGCGAAATAATTCACATATTATAATGGGGATAATATATTTGATGGACAGAATAAAACAATTTTTTTAACGTCGATAAAGTAAAATAATTCCATAACCGTTGATTATTTATATGAAGTAATATATGTTGGTTTAGTGGAAAAACATGTAAATTAATTAATAAATATCCCTAGTTTTTCTTCTAATGACACACCGATCAACGTTTCTATTTAAAGTGTGCGAACACTATTAATTTATGCTAAACTCTTCTGGCGAACCCGTAAAATATGGTCGTGATATTAAAGGTTTAACATAAAGGCTCACTCACTCCACGGGGGTTCGTGATCATCTCAGAGGCAATTCATAAAAAAATATTTGCTAAATATATACACATTTTTATGGATATTGTTATCTATTTATTAGTGACTGATATGATTTTTTAGTGGATGAATATTTTATCGAATCACGACTTTGAATAATTAACAAATCTAAAAATGTATAAATAGGAAAATTCTGTTAGTGTTTTGATCGTGATAAATTGTATCTTTAGATTAGATCCTGAGTTGTAACTATAATTTATTAAAAGTATCATCAAAATCACCTTAGAAGTTTTTGAGTATATCACAAACAGATGAAAATCCAAAAAAAATATTGTCTCAAGTTGCAGTATTGTCTACATAACTAATAAGAATTACTATTTTGGAAAAAATATATGGTTGATTGAGGATTTAATGTACTGACCTAATGATTTTTTCGGACCTAGGTAAGTTTTGTGTTTAAGGTGAATAGATATATTCTATTGCATATGGTGTTATTACGCGAGAATTAATTATTACAACCTTTCCTGCGACATGCACTAACACATGCACATGGCGGTCCGCAAAATAGTTATGTTGTTATTTATATGTAGAAATAACAATAAACTATTTAGTGGACTAAAATAAACTATTAACACTTGCTTACCTGTTCGATATCTGCCAATTTTCTCTGATCAATGTGCAATTTGTTGGATGTAGTGGAAGAATAGACCCGAGGGTCAGCGGTGGGTTTCATGCCGCATGTTTTGCGTGTTCCGGGCAAGTGTCTAAATAGATATAATCCGTATTTGATCGGAAACAACGAACGAATAAAACGTATTTCATCGCACTCGCGATATTCGAAACAAACCGACGGATCTTAAATTTCCTGAAAATTTGACGTGACAGTCGATTAAGTAGATTTTGACATATGTGAAAAAAAAATGTCAAAAAAAGTGAATATTTATTTCAATTAATTGTATATTTCCAATAATAATTGGTCAGTGAATTTTAAAATACAAAATTTAAATATATTTATAACGTCAAAGCCCATTTTTAATGACGAAATATTATTAGTATTTATATACACATATTTGTATTGTTTGTTTTCTGATGGGTTTTTAAGAGGTGTTTAGGGTCATAAATGACACAATTGGACTGTATATTAGTTGGTTTATATTATTGTATAGTGCGATTAACATTAAAATAAATGTGAACATGTTAACGGTCGCGATGATAGTGATGTGCTGTTTGTTGCCGCACGCCGTACGCCTTTGTTGAGTAGGGATGTATTCAACAGAGGTCTTTGTGGTCATGTGGTCTACATATGCTTCAAAAATGTTTTACGATTGCCGGTATTCCGAAATCTTTGATAAAGTAGTACAAACAGACACAAATAACAATTTATTCTCAAAAAGTTAAGGTACGTCGTAGTTAAGGTATTTTGCTTAAAAGTATCTTTTAATTTAGAAAATTTACAAATTTGGCTTTAGTTACTTGTCATGTTTTCCCTGTTTAGAATATAATAATAGTGTTTATCGATTAAATTTTTGATTAAATTTACAACAGTAACATGCACTTCAACGTAAATGAGCGATTTGTTTAAAAGTAATGAAAACAGTGGCATTATTTGTCAAATATTTCATGTATGAAGTCAAAAAAAAATTTGTCGTTTGTATACAAATTCAATGTGATTTTTCATCAAATTTTATTTACATTTAACTACATATATGCCATTTTGTAGGTAGTGACATAATGCAATTGCTATATAAATTTCGGGACTTCTGATCAAAAATCAGGGACAAATAATTTTGACAGTCCTTTCTTGATGTTTACCTGTTTAACTACCTAAAGAATTTTTAAAGAGATCGAAGCACGTGAAAATCTTAAGGTTGTAAGGTCAGAGCTATATGGTGAATGCATTAACACTTTCCAACCAAAACCGAGACACTAAAGATGTGTGTGGTCTGCGTTATCATGGTGAAAAACTACACCCTTTCTGTTTACCAATCCTGACCGTTTTTTCTGTACTTCTTCCTTGAGTCCCATCAACTGTTGGTAGTAGAGATCCGAATCGATGGTTTTGCACAGCGGTAAAAACTCGTAATGAATAATGCCCTTTCAATCCCACCACATACAGAGCATCAACTTATTGCGATTCAATCCGGGTTTCGATGTAGTCTGTGGAGCTTACTTGCCTTTTGACCATAATCTTTTTCGCACGCTTTTGCCGTAGGCAATCCACTTTTCATCATCATCGGTCTTTTCAAAAAGCATTCGCTTTCATTACGTGTAATAGAGAATCGCAAATGAGTTCACGATTCATTAGATTTGTTCCAGTGAGGGCGTGTGGGACCCAAGTATCCAGCTTTTTTCAAACGGGTCAAAACTGTTTTTTGGTCAATTGTCAACCTTTCGTTTGTATCGTAAGAATTAATGTGCGGATCCAAAATGGCACCGACTTTATCCGTACAGTCGACCAGAGCGAGGTTCCTCTCAGACATCAAAATTATCGGACTAAAAACGCTTGAACTAGTTTTGTGCTACTCTTACCGACACTGCGTTAGGCTTATAAACGCATACACGTCAAAATTTTTTTTCTTGTCTTGTGACGCATTATTTTCTTTTTTTGCTATAAAACTTCAAAATGTATCGAATTTCTACGTTAGATTCAGTCATTTGGGTGAACGGAAAAACAATACGAAAATAGCAGGGTGCCGTTTTATTTTTTGTTTTCCTTTTTTTTTCTTAAAATTTTCAATTCAATGATATCAAAACTAACCAGAAATAAATAGCACAACCAAAAAGATTTTACGGCAACTTTTTACTCATAAAATACGAAAAACCTTTTTCTCTCTACTTTTAATATATATGTGTATATATCCTCCTTTTAGTAGGTCGCTATTGATAGAAGCAGAGAAAATTAAACTAAAATAATTTACGTTTCACGTTCCTTTTAATTTTATTTCATTACTGGGTGGGTTAACTTATTTTTCGAGTTGTCACTTTGTCATAAAAAATAAAATCGTCACTTGAGAGTTCTCGGTGACGTCGACTGCGAAGGGTTCTCGTGCGCGCTACTGGGCAAAGCGCGGGTAGACCGGGGGACGACGGCTGTTGGCTGTCTGGAAGTAGGTTTCTGTAATATTATTGCATTGAAACGCACTTTTCGTAATAACTAAGAACTTATTATTGCCAATTACTATATTTCTATAATAACATTCACATTATTTAATTAATCCGATTTCCGATTATGTCTAAGGTTCGAATTCTGTTGTGGTTCATCCAATTTTGATCTTAAAAGTAGCTGCGTTATGTATTATTAAAATGTTTTTTAGTTCGGTAAACCGCAATCAAAACGTAAATTACAAGCATCGAAGTATAATCTTAATAAGCCGGCGTAGGCGCGTGCGCACGACCCGCAGTGAGCAGATTCGCGCGGACGTCAATTAGTGCGTCGCGGACCGCGACTCCGATAGTTCACAATGGCTGAAAAATATTTTATTCCACCGAAGGGGTAAATTCTGTAAACGTTAATTGGAGCCCTGTTAACGTCCCATAAATAGGTGACACGGCGCGACTCAAAGACACCGGTCGCCTTAAAAATAAGGGGCGTCCGCCCAAAGGGTCGTAACTCACGGCGCATCGTCGGCGCCGGCGCTGTGCTCTAAAAATAATTCACTCGGGCCATTGCAGATGTTGGTGATCCGTTTACTTAACGTGGATTAGGGATAAACAATGAATTTCTACTATATTCTTGTCACTACTTATGTGGTAGCAAAGAAGTACCTATGGAACGATACAGTTATAAATTCTAAGTTTTCTTATTCTAAGTTAGTTATCGGGTTAGTTATTTAAAACTAATCATATCGTTTAAATGCGCTACGGTATCGAAGAATTTTCCATAATTCAGTTCTCTTTTCGCTAATATTAAATTTTCTATCGATTACTAAGCGATTTCAAGGAAAATAAAATGGAAAAAAAAAACGGTGCAGAAAAGGATTTTTGTTTTACGTAAAATCTGTGATAAAAAACTGTCTTTGGTGTAGATAACGTAATAACTTTCCAGTGTTGATTTCCGTTATTTAATATTATTTTTTTTACGCGTCATATTTGGATATATTATTTTTCTTTATAAGCAAATTATATATTAGATAATTTTGACAAGATCTGATTTTTTTAGAAATCGACAGGAAATGTTTCGCCATGTGACAAAAGTATTGTAAGAAAATTTTTAATATAACATTTTTAAACAATATAAAAACTTTAAATAGAATTTTAGTAGTAAATTTTTAACAATTTATTCCTTTCCGTGTTTAAAAGGTATAGCTTTAATTTAACTATCGTTTAACAAGTTCAGCATTGAGTTCATGACGGCTCGTAAAACACGCAGTGGCTTCAAGAGACAAAAGTCTCTGTCACGACTTGGAGCTGGCGAGTAGTCCGGGAGCGAACAGCTAATAGAACTACAAATCTGTCGAGTCGCGAGCCCGCTATTGTCCTCGATCCCTTTGTTTCGCTCCCTCTCGAAGCTCACTGTCGCCCCTTATCCTCCACTGAATCATTTTTTTTTAATTTTTAAATGGCTTATGGCTGATACCATTATTGTGTGCCAATCAGGTTGAATTACAATGTCCTTTAGTCGGACCGAACGGAGTAAGAATGTTTATTATTTTTCTTACAAATCATGATATTTTTTTTAAGATCAACAGCCATATGTTGGTAGTTTATTCAGATGAGACGAATTTTGAATGTAAAGTAGGATTTAAGTCAGTTGAATTTTATTCTGCAAAAGGTTGGAATCTGTTACATTTTGCTTTGATCATTATATAAATCTTATTAATTTGCGTATTTGCATTCACGGATTCGTAAATACTGTCCCCAGGGCGTAGGAATATGTTAGGTTTTATTTGCCCTACTGCCGAGGCGTGCCCTATCGCAATTCTTTAATTTATGTAGAGGCGTTCGGACCCCCGCGCCGGCCCAGGGTGGGTCGGGTGCCGCCGACGACCGGCGTCAGCGGTCATGTGACCACGTCCGGCATACCGATCGCTTAACGTGCTCTCCGAACTACGAAGCGCGTGGTTTGATTCGACTTAAGTTAGACGGACGTCCACGGACGAGTAGACCGAGTGATCTACTCGTCCGTGGACGAAGTCGAGCCCGGTACCCTCCCGTCCGAAGCCGGTGCTCTTGATCGCTGAGCATCTTCCGCTCCCAGCAAGCATGCTGAAAATAAATCGAAGTCTTGCATATTGGTCGGTTTATCGATGTTCTGAAATTGAAATTAGTATGGAAATTTTAAGAGCATTCAATTTTTCAAAATATATATAAGAATAGATTTAAGCAAAAATGTATGAGACTGTGTTTAGAAAAATGTTTTATTCGTCGTTAACGCTTCGTTGTTCGTGTATTATTAAAAGGATGAACCAAATGCAACTGTTAGTATTATACACAATCGATAGCGTCCCGACAAAATAACAATTATTTCAGTTCTTAATAAATTGAGTGTGCATAATACAAAGCGAACATGGCCACTGCACTTTTTTCATTACGGGTGTAGAGGTTCTTCTTCAAGTAATTCATCTTCGCTCAACTTCGCCCCGGCCACGGGTCCCTCCCCGCGGCCGCTCCTCGGCGCGGAGCACGTCATATTGCCGGGCAGGAGTGTGCAATAAATCTGCGCACGGCGCGTTATCACAGCGCGCGACGTTTGCGGTGTCAACGGCTCAAATTAAGCACGAGACAACTTAAGTATTCGATAGTGGCTTTATTGCCTCTGAAGTCTTTGTTTTATTTGCCGTCCCTGGAAATTTTGTAATGCTTTTTCTTTGATGGTGTTTAATTTGTTATTGCTACATTTTTCATTTTAATTTTAAAATGATTTTCTTTTCAATCCTACTTGTGATTATTGTTGGGATGCTTCTAATCCTTTAGCATTATTTTAGTGCATTTAATAAATAAAAGATTCTATTTTGCGATTTATTAGCTATTTACATGATCCTTTTGTTCAGATATTACGTGGATCACATTGAACGTTTCTGGAATTCGCCATTTGTAATAGAATTACCAAAATAAATTTTTGAAAATGGGACCTTTTGGGAATAGGTCAAGTTTTATTTGTGTAGATTGTAGTTTGCTTTTATTGTGATATTGTCTCGAAAACTGTGTGTCGCGTAACAATGAATTTAAGTCGACAAAATATTCGCGCCATATTTTTTTACGATTTTCGTTGTGACTTCAGTCAACCAGAAAGTTGCCAAAGATTTCAGTTAGCATTTGGCGATGAAGCTCAATCTCCTAGCTTTATGTGTTTCTGGTTCAGCGAATTTAGACTTGGACGTGATCACTTTTTTCACGATTTACAATTTACCTAAAGGTCGGCTGGTGGCTGCAGCTACCGAAACTAATGTTGGTAATATGAGACAACTATTTGAAACTGATAAAAAATGACGTATGATCAAATTATACTGTATCAGGTATTGATACGAGTCAAGTGGCAAAAGATTTTGTATATGTATCTGAATATCGGAAAGATTTGCATTCGATGTATAGCGCATGATTTAAAAAACGACCAGTAACGACTGTGTGTAGAGTGGTGTCGTAAAATAATTAAAAAAATGTAATGGAGAAACATCATTGGCTGTATAGAATGAGAATATATATATCTGAAAATAATATTGCTACTAAAAAACCCTAAGCCAAGTGCTAGAAGAATTGTTGTGTAGACTGTTGTGTTTATTTAGTATGGAATGTAAAACTGACGTATGCACATTAGAAATAGATATTTGTAAATACTTAGTGTAATACGAATAAGATTTTTCTATTTTATGTAGTTTTGTTATAAAAAAGTTAACAATTAAACAATGTGAATAAAATGATGATCAGGCCGATTAATCAGTTCGTCACTTTCGTATCATAAGGTAGTGTGTTCGATTCCCCACCACGAGCAAATTGACTCATGAGTTTTTAATTGAAGGTACATCAATCCACTTTTCCACGTCACAGAGAGCGCAAGGAGCTGCTGGGTCTTGAACATCACGGCCCAGGTAGCGGGCTTTGACAACCCCTTAATCCGCACAGGCCGACTGTGTGGTGTGTTACCAAATAAAAGCTCAAGCGATCCTTTAACACTGTTTCTATTTAGGTAATCTCTAAAATTCTCTGCTTGGGGGCAGACGAAAGAAAATGAAAATAAGTGCTCCAAAAGGGAATCCTCAATTGTGTTTCTAATATTCTGCAGTATATAATTTGATATTTACGCATCCACATCGTCACTCGTAAAGGCACTTCAAAGAAAACATGATTCTCCTCGGCTTCTGTGTCTCCACATTGATCTGATACGAGCATGCCAAAGCTTGAACATCCGTTATTAAATTTTACAACTTCAGATTAAAATTCAAAAACTAAATGTACGATCATTAAAGTTTTTACGTTTATTTACTTATAAGGCAGTTTCTAAGGTGCCGCCGCGGTCACATGCAACAAAGTTGCCCATTAGCGGCAACCGCTTTTGGCCACTGCGCGCTATCTCGTCGAAGGATTTGATCTTTAGTTTGCAGAAATGATGACAGACGTGTTTTCTATTACTGTTTCAAATTTCACGAATGAAAACACAAAAAAAAATATAGACCTTTTTTTTACAATTCTTCGGGCACTCGGTGTTTTTTTTTTGTTTCATTATATAGTTTTATTATAATTTTCATTATATATAATATACGTCAATAGAATTTCAATTATTTCTTTCATTTTCATTTTCATTTGATGGATTAGTTGTGGTTGATCTTAATAAGCTCTCTGCTGTCTGTTTTAAGATTGACTTTTAATAAGGTTTTTAGTTATAACACCGTAAGAAAAATTTTGGTTAAAATAACAAAATAAAGTTAAAATTTGTTAATATAGGACCTACATAAGTACGACATTATTTTTAGTAAATAAATATAGTTGAAATAATTAAATCTATTAAAGTAAATTTAATTCATGTTGTAGTAAATTTCACTAACTCATATTGTATTAAGTAAACGTAAAACTTTAAACAAACTTACAATAATTATTTGTGAAATTTGTAAAAGAAGGGTATTTTACTTAACGAGTACATTAATATTTACTAGAAATCTCTGTTTTAACTATACGTTTTTGGTATATACACTAGAGGTGTTTGGTATATGCTATTAATCGCTTTTTGTACTTTTAACGAAATTAATTTTGTACTTGTAACAAAACTGTGTCCATGTAGTTTACCAAATTACTTTTGTTAACATACAAAAGCCAGTTTAATATACTAGTTCCGATATGCGGGAACTTTCAGATATCAAAGTTAAAAGAACAAGTACTACACTTTCATCTCAGCCAAAAGATTGAGAAGTGATATCTCGGAGAGTCATAGAATAACCTAAGCCTGATTGTCGACACACCTATGGCGCGATGTTAACTTTTTTCTTATCACCATCTATCGAACAATATTAGAAATAGTCCTTTAAACAACAAAACATGCTTAAAAACAAAATAGTCTTGTGTAAAAGTATTTTTTACTTAATATTAACACGAAAATATTTTGCTGGTATGTATTATCATAAAAAAATGTGTTTGTATTTTACGAAATATCGTTGTTTTATATTAACAATAAAATGTTTTATTACCTTTACATAATGCTACTTTTAGCTAATAATAATATTTGAATGTATGAGACAAAATAAAGTGATTTTTATCAAAATTAATTTTCACTATGAGACATTTTTTTTAATATTATGGCATACCGATGTTATTTTTACAAAAAAAAAAATATTTGTTGCTATTGTAATATTTTCTAGCGTTGGATTTCATAAAATACCATTAAGAAAGTAAATTTCGAGTTAGAATGGCTTAATTGATTTATAATTATATTAAAAAATAATGCGAAAGTAATGTTGAACACCACAATTACGTTTTTTACGCATTGTTTTTTCAGTGAAATATTCCTTAGCTTTAGCCTACTGTTCCATAACATATATGCGTAGCTAGAGGGCGGCGGGGCGACCTGCACCGGGTGCCACCTATTTAGGAGTGACACCCTAGTTCCTCCGATCACGAATTTTGATGTACAAAAATGCACAACGAAATATAAAACATTGTTTATCAATAGAGTTTGCCATCAAATTAAAAAAGTTTTGATTCTTAGGGTGTCACTTCAAATCCGCCCCGAGTGACACCCAGGCTAGTTACGCCACTGCCATAACATCTACATGTATAATAAATTTGCTTTATGCTCAAAGTATATTAATAAATTTGTTTTCTTTTGTGTAAAAATTGTCTTAAGACAATTATTATTTATATTTATCTTAACCTTTTAATTTGGACAAAAAACGCCGTAAGTTGATCCAGAGGGCTCGACGACTACCAGGAATCCCTTGAGGTGTTAAGAGCTATTCGGTAATAGTGCTTTTCGATTTTATTCCAATATAAACATCGACTATATGCTCGTCTGTGCGTGGTTACTGTCGGTTCGTATAACCCGTCCCCGGGGCTATGAATACCAAGACGTAGTCCGAATCCACTCGCGACCGGCTTTAAGTCTGGACAGTTCTTCAATTTCAGTACGGTATAGAATACCGCAGCTTTCATGATATGCTTATCTAATCATTAATTTCTCGTAACACAAACTTTAGAATCGTCAGAAATTTCAAAATCTACCTTACGCGCATCTTCATCAGCAAACATCAGTCGGTCCTTCCCTTCTTTTCTATAACTTACTATATTAATACTCATCGTAGCAGCTATAAGTAAAAAAACCTTTTGAGCGAATCGATACAGGAAATCGTAGTCGGACCTTTACTTTAAGCCCCGAGGTGTTTAACCGGCGCGACACTTTTTATCAACGCGAATACCGCCCCGCGCTAATTATCGTGCGCTGTTCTGTTTTTTGGTTTAGCGACTGGCGGCGCGGGCGGTGTGCGAAGCGTTTTGTCCGAAATATCGAGCGATATGTCTTCGTTAACTGGGTACACGTGACGCGCGAGATTTTCGCTAATTTACGGCCGACACCAACACAATCGATAATATTTAATTGACAAATAATTAGGGGCCTCCGGAATGGATTTATTGCGATCCATTTGACGATAGTGTTGAGACGTTGACGGAAAGTAGCACCTCACATTTCTAATTAATCAAGTACCGACCGGCGACGGGGCTAACGAAAGGAAGTCACTTTTTCAAATTAGACCGGTCGGTTGGATCGAAGATCGTTGAAGTACGTCGGTAAAACAAAAATTCGACACGCTCCCTAGATTTAATCGTCTAGTTCTGTCCGAGGAGCACTCTCCCATTGATACTCGTAACATGGTAGCCGCCCTTCGTTTGAGAGTAGTGTAATAAACATTCACACTAGTATCTTGGAGTGTCACGGAAAGATAGATGTAGAAACAGTGATGTCAAAGAGCGGTGTGGTTTGAAAAGGTTATTAGGAAAGGATGAATTAAAGTAGACTGACGAAACAAATCTATAGAGCGGTTGTTTGTGATAGGAAGGTCGATAAGCGTCGCCCTAGAAAATCGTAAGCAGACCATATTGGTGGCACCTTAAAAAGGGTCAATTATTAAGCACCCGAAACCGACGAGTTTGCATGAATAGATCGATGAATGCCAGTGAAGCAAGAGTGATATGCAAATATCGTACCATGTGGAAATTTATAGTCTCTGCCTACCCTTCTAAGAAATTAGCGTGAATTTATATTATTATTATTATTTATATTGTCAAAAATAATATTATGAAATTTTATAAAAGTAATTTTATTAAAGACGGTGATGATCCCCGATCCTGAGATACGAGAGCCTCTCGTCGAGCATCGCCCACACGACACTAACCGATTCGAGATTACTTTGAAACACGACTTTAGTTGTCTCATCGGCGGCACTGACTACTTCTGGCTGTGCCTACACAGACCTGCGTGCGGTAGTAGCACTGACTCCCTTACGCCCGATCTGCGTCTTCGCGGCTCACCAGCTAGTATTTTCGAGTAACAACCTGCGTCGGCATCGGAAATTCCTCTCCGCGTACCGGATCGAACACTAATTAATCAAAGCGCTGGCTGGCGGAGTGGCGGCGGGCGCGACGGCAACTACTGTTTTAATTGAATACCCCGGCGCTGGCATTTGATGCTCTATGCCATTAGCGATCGATTTGGCAACGATAAGGAATTTATTTGTATGTGATTTATTGTTTTTCTTTTTAAATATGAGGAATACGTATCCTATGATTTAGTACTTCGTGATACAGATATAGTACTTCGCGCTTTGAAATTTACAGTGAATATAAAATTTATTCGTTTATTTGATGTAAAGGCAATATATGAATTTAATCAAATCGAAGTATTTACATTTTTGAAGTGTTAAAAAAGAAATAATATGAAAGTTAAAAAAAGGAGATTGGTAAAACAAGTACTGTTTCATTGTGGGGTTAATTTTTATGGAGTTGTAGAGATGTGGGTGATGTTTATGTGAGGCGTCATATTTTTATTTAAGTGTTATTTAGGAATTGATATTGCAAGACTAAATTAAGCACTCGTATTAAAAACGGAATCATTAGCAACTGATTTGTTAGAATCGGTTCTGTTGCTTTTGAGATAACGCAATTCTAACTTTGTAGGTCGCGCTAGTATTCGGTGAAGTGTGACTATTCACGTCGTAAATACGCCGTTACGAACAAAGCTCCCGATTGGTAAAGTAGCCACGTCAGTCAAAGATTCGGCAGGACACAGGAAGTGGCCGATCTTATTTACTTTGTATAGTTCGAGAAGAGCGGCGCCGCAGCACGTGGAGTGGCACGGCCGTTACGAGCCACCACGCGCAAGGGCTTGGAGGAATTCTGTCGGTTGTGTTCGCACATTATAAAGTTTCTATTCGTTTGATTGGCCCGAGCGCTCGGCCGCGGCGGAGCGTTTTGAACGATTATCGAGATGATGAAACTCGGCCGCTATAACTTTTGGGGTTGGCTCTAACTTGTAAACTCTGCAAATCGCGCTCGTGCAGAAATGTCGTCTTCGATATGCCTTAAGATATTCAACGTTCATAAATCGATATACAGACTATTTGATGATTAATAATGTTAAAAATGAACACATAGCGAATGTTGATAAGTTGAGAAATTGAGTAAACAAGAATACAATGCATTTTTCGTAGAAACTGTATTACCCCTGTTACTACGATAAGCAATACCATTCAGCGAAATATTTAGCGCTTTCCGTGCTCTATATACGAGTACGATTGAAAGTGCACATCGCAATATTTGTGATAGCATCTCTATTCTAATTAAAAAAATATTTTCTGATTCCATTTCCCTATATTCGATAATTGCACTAAATTGCATTGCATTGAAACCTTATATCTTTCAGGTTATGAAAGAATAGCGATACTATCGGTAGGTAGGGTGTTGGTTTTAACAATGTTTAAGAGCGTCGCCTTGGAGCTAGAATCAGAATGATGTGTTTTTAATTTAAGTCAAATTAAACCATTTGCTTCGTGCCTCTTTTCTTTAGTGAACCATATTAGTAAAGCTACTAATATGGTCCATTAAATAAATACGTTCGTGAGGGTCTTTCCAAGTGAAGTTCCAGCGACAAAAGTCAAAAAAGGAAAATTATTGGGCAAACGAATGATCTGCACTTTCTTCAATATTGGATCAATAGCATTTGCTCCATTAGTGGAACAGAGGACAGTCAGTACATTGGATAATGGAATTTTTAAAGAAAATCAGGCGTTAATATATTCAAATATCCACTGTATAGTCTAATTTGGCCTTGTGTAATTTTTTCCTGTTTCCTGTACTTAAGTAAAAATTGCCTAAGCAAAGCTTCGTGTCCCAAGACCAATAGCGAGATTAATGCAAGAGGTAAGAAGCGGTTTGATCAAATACCTTCTATATATTCTCAAAATATATAGAGAGTGACACTTGTACATAACATTTTGTAGTAGCCCTCAATATCTCTATCCTTGGAATTCATGAAATTATTACTTATGTCATTTAGCTCATTGACAAACCTCGAAGTTCCAATGCTGTGGTTCATTTGACTGTAAAATATTAAATAATTGTTGTACTTCAATTACACTATTAATGTTTTCAATCGTCTTAAATACTTTAAGAATATCTTAGTTATTTAGAACTAATAATTTGTTTAAGTGTTTGAAATTAATTTAAAATGAAAATCATTTATTTTCTATTTCCAAAAATAAATTAAGATTGCCGTGTTAGTATTAAATGTATAAGTCATATTATAACAAAATATTTCATATCGGCTAGGGGTTTGATAAAATAAAAGAAAATTACATAATGGGCACACACAACTTATATGCCTACACTAATTGGCTTTGTGAAGCCTATTACCTTGTCAAGTATTACGGCTCTTTAACTGATGTAAAGAGCCGTATTTGCGTTGTGTTCGCTACGTACAAGTTTTGACTCAATCCAAAAAAAAGCAGTTGATATTACTTATTTTACAGCACTTCTTTGTATTTACGGGCGTACAATAGAAACCAAAAATGAACTACTTATTCTAAATACAAGCGACTTTGACGAGACTTGTAGAACGTAGTGAAAATGAAGAGTTATGATCTCAAGCCAATTTATATTTCATTTTTGATTAAACACATAAGTGATACAAAACTGTCATCACGCGTTTCGAATAGTTATTTAACAGTTCTGTTTATTTCGTGGTTTATTTGTCGTCTATGTCAATAACCGTTTTTATTATAAGGCGTCACTCATGAATGTTATATTTCTTCAACAGTTATCAGCGACGGATCCTGACTGCGGTGTCAATGCGATCGTCAACTACACCCTAGGGGAGACCCCCGCGAAGGTCAGGCAGTTCAGCATCAAGCCAGACTCCGGCGAACTCTGTGTAGCTGCGCCGTTGGACCACGAGACTTTTAGCAACTTCGAGTTTCCAGTACTCGCTACCGACAGAGGTAACACCCCTATTTACAACTTTATACTGACTCTCATAGAATATAGAGGTGAAGTAACAGCTTCCGTTGTTGCGTTTCGTCTAATGAATGGGTTTAGGTGGTCCATTTTCCTCTCCATTAGCTATCCTGTTATTTAAAAAAAACAATAGTGGCCCATTCCATCCTCCGTCAGATATCTTATTCCTTCCTAAAAGGCCAGCAACGCATTAATGTCTTCTCTGGGTTACGAGTTTCCATGTCCATCCACCTATTCTAGTGGGCCGTATGCTCGTTTACCCTTAAAATGCTATAAAAAAACCTATAAAAAAGAAATGTTATAAAAAGCTTCCGAGAAAAACTGTAAAATATTGTAATAAACTAACAAGTAGATAAAAAAAAATGGTAACGAAATCCAATGAATTTGGTATTTTTGGGACTTCCAAGGTCAGCCGGAGCACCGGCCCCTAGCGCGTCCGCACGGCGCGTCGGCGCGCGGACGCATTCCTCGTGCGCCGGCCGCGCGCTGATTTATCGGCCGAGGGCGGCGGCTGTTATCGTCTTTTTATTTTGCGGCTGCAACTTTGTACTCGGGGACGGCTCACGCGAAACATGGACCGACACGGCTGCATGAAAATACCGCGACAGAGCGGCCAACGCGCATATGAAAGTTTTCAGCGGTGGACAATTTAGAAAATATCTCTGTATACACGTAAATTTTTGTATCGACGAATAAGCGAAGGGGGTCGACTTTGAAATTCTAATTAGATTACAAAGTGTACGCACTCATGGAAAAAAACAAACGAAAATAATTCTACAGCTGATTCCGCGTCCTGCCGCAAAATCCGCCGTGTCGCGGCGCGATTGAGGTACTCTCGAAAGTTTTTACACTATGAAGTTGTATGCAGCTATCTGGACTACGGAAAAATGGTCGCGGGCGGCCGCTTGAGCGTCCAGTTGCGTACTGCTCGCTACTTAGACGAAGATGATGCATGCGGCGTCGCCCGCGGCGGCAGCGGCGGGCCAGACGACGATATTGACATAGGACAGATGATGAGACAGATGGTCATGCATAATAGATCTCCCTTTGGGACAAATTTGATGCGAAATAATAAGATAGAATAGGTAAGGTGCGATTATAGGAAGAATTTTGTCCATAAACATATTTTATTTACGAGAATGATTTGATAATAGAACCAAAATTAAGATTTTTGCCTTGTTGTCCATTTGACCTGTGTCTAGACCGATAACTTGGTAGAAACTGACGAAAATCACGAGGAATTTTATTCACCGTACGTGTTGAGTTTTAGTACGCAGATTACTCCCGCCAGAAAAAAAGTACCGATGTTCACTATACAGGTTTAATATACAATATCACTGCCGACATTTTTAAAATTGAATATGCAATTTATATTTTGAAAATATCAATTTAAATATGTCCCTAAACCTTACCTATTTACGTATACTTAAAGTATAATGAGTACCGAACCAATAGAGGGGTTATTCTGAACCTAGAATGTACCTACTACATACATAAATGACAAATGTCACTTCAATTAATTTTTTTAATACGCTCTTATCTTGACCTGTATGTATGTAACGGAATTTTCGAGCGTAATTTTCACCAATTTTCAGATGTCTGGTTAACTAGAAAATTAGCACACGCGTCGAAGACCGATAACAATACAATAATTTCATATTGTGAATTGGGAAATGAGATTAAAAAAAAAATAAGTTAGTAATTTTTTTTAAATTTGAAAGTAATCGAAACAGTTTTAGTCATCTAAAATATTATAAAACTGAACAATTTTGAAAAGTGTAAAAAAATTAATTTAATAGTTTAGAAAAAATTTATGAAAAAATGAATTTTGAAATTACAAAGATTAGTTAAATACATAATAATTAGATACAAAATTAGAATTTCAAAAATGTTGTAATATTTAAAAGTAATAAATTGAAAAAAACTTGTGTATGTCATAACTATAAGCTGTACAGCTCAAAGTTAACTTAATCGAGAGCAAATTTTATCTTAGTTTTGAATTCACCCAATCCAATAGAAAATGAGGAACAAGTCGAAGGACGAATGTCAAAAGCGTGTGAATTGCACCATTTAATATCACGCACCCCATGCTATTTTACTATAAATTGAATTATTTTGTTTATTTTTTACTTTAATTTTATATCGAGTTAATTAATCGTGATTGATTGTTGGACTTTCTAATACTGTAACACGAACTCTTTATGAGTATAAATTATTTTCTACGTTTTAATTCGGTTTGCTATTAAAGCGTGATTTTTTTTTGTTTTTAATTTTATAACTATAATTTTTTTCCATTTTATTTCACCTTTTTTAAATAAAATCTTGTTTTTATTTTTGTTTCTGTCACGAATGTCACTGAACATCACATACTGTGTTTACCAAGTTACCGAACTCATCCTCGAGACCCCGATCAACCTACCACGGCGTGTGTGCATCGGTCGGCCAGGTCCCCACGAGTGCCGCATGCGCCCACGCCATTCACTACTTTCTCGCAAACCCAAGGAAAATCTCAGCGAGATATTGTTTTGAGAACACAATAGCTATATTACACATTGTAGGACCGCCGACTTTGCTGTTAACACGCAAGCCTTCGCTGTACGCTTATTTATGTCCCTTGCGGTTATGTAATACTGAGAATAAAAGCCCTTTTCTGAGTACAATCCAATACGAGTTATATATTATAATTTTCGACTTCATATATTTCTATTTTTTGCATATAAACGATTTTAATTTCATCATGATATAAGTTAATCGAATATAAATAAATAAATATTTCTTTATATACCATAATAAAATAATAATGGTATAAGTACCTATTTTTCAAACAGATGGATTTTGACTGAAATATTGTGAATATTGAAAATGAATTAGAAAAAAGTTTCTTGTCTCTAAATAGTAAAACATAAAGCCGCTACTTATGTCTGTTGGTGCACTTCGTTTTTTTTTGAAGTGCGCAATAGGCTTTTTGTTGTTTTTACCATTGTTTAGCGACTTTTTTAAGTTTCATGTGTATAATCTATCTATGGTATGTCATAAGTCACCAGAGAAATCTCTGTTTTGTAAATAACTCTTTGTCGTTATTTAAATCGCCATCTAATCTTTAATAACGCGAGCGGAATCAAAACCGACAGCAGGAACAGGATCGGTAATGATAGTAGAATTAGGATTGAAACTATTTTCAAACGATCATTAAAAATAACTGATGATCGTCATTAGAGATGAAATTGAAATCTATAATGTAACCATACAGTGTGGGAATTATAAGCAGAATTGAAACCGAGAAAGCGATCGGAATGAAAATCGTTCAGAATCAGGATCGAAATATCTTGGAATTAGATTTGGTTGTTTTTGCAATTGAAAACGGGACGGAAAGCGAACCAAGGATTTAAACAGAAAATCTGAAAAGAAAGAACAGGGAGTCTCGAGGGCATAAGCAATGAATGTATTTTTTTTATATAATCAGGCCGGAGAAGCCGCGGACAAAAACTGGTTTTGTATAAGCCGAAAAAGATTTTCAGTGGAAATAACATTTATTTTTAAACTTTATATACTTAAGTTAGCAAAAGCATTAAGAACGTGAGTTAAGATGATGCTTAAAAATTATGAAAAAAAATATTTTAATATTTAAGTTGTACATTTTGATTAAAAATTATACACTTTAAGGCGAAACGCATTTTGATTTTTATTTATAGAAATAATTCTCCAGTGTTATCCGATAATTCTCCATCAAAAACTTATTATTCTCACATTACGATCGTCCACAGGGGGCCTGTCCACGACTGCCGTCGTCAAGATTCAGCTGATCGACGTCAATGACAACGCGCCCGCGTTCACTGCCCGGGACTACAACGTGTCTTTGAGGGAGGGCAGGATCTCGTCCACGGAGCCGGTGGTCGCGGTGTCGGCGCTCGACGCGGACTCCGGCCGTTACGGCACCGTCACTTACAGGATTGTTTCCGGAAACGAGAGGGAATTGTTCAGCATCAACAAGGATTCCGGAGAGATATTTGTCGTTAAACCGACGTCGCTGGCGGAAAATTCGAAATACGATCTGGAAGTGTCGGCCACCGACGGCGGCGGCTCGAGCGCCCCGACGCGCGCCGCCGTGCACGTGAGCGTGACGCCCGCCAGGACTGGGGCGGCGCTGTTCGACAAGCCCAGGTATAACTTGAGAGTGGTCGAGGACGCCAGGGCGGGCGCCGTCGTCGGTGACCTCAAAGCCAGCGCGACCGATAGAGGTGAGCTTAACGATTAAGTGGAAAACGGATCGATTTTACGAAATCGATCGGATCGAAATCTTTACGATTTCTTTTCTCATAAGTAATCGAGTGGAAAACGCATATCTCAAAATCTGTTTTAATGGAAATCATTTTACAAATATGCATCTTATTTAAATTATAATTATAATATAGTAATACATATCTAAAGTGTATTCGTATTTTATAATAACGTAAACCATTTTAAAAATTTTAATTATATGCCAGCCGTTCTTCCAGTAATAATATTTCGGTGCCCAGGACCACAATAACTAGTAGCGCTGAGTAGTAACATTTAACATCATACCCGACAGCGGCGGTGCCTGGGACGCTCGGCGGTCATACGCACGTACACGCAGTATTTATGCTAAACGCCGTTGTATCAAAACTAGCCGCACAATGGCTAGGGCTCACGTAGGGGCCCGTTAGCCGGTCGCGGTAACCGCAATAGCGTGATTTACGGCGCTCGCCGCCGAGCAGGGCCGTTGCGACGCACCGCGCTTTGCAAAATGTTCAGATTTGAAATGATATGATTTCATTAGACTTTCTTTATTTTGCTTTAATCTTTACATAAAATTTTCGCCTCTTATTTATTTTCCCTTTTTCATTTGAAATTGAGTCCTGTTCAAAGCCAATGAAAACTAAAAAAAAATGTTTGTGTTCCTGAAAAATAGCGAAAACTAAACCCTGCAATGGCTATTCTTAAAGAAATGCATTATAGATAATTATTTGTGAGATGGAAATAGATGTGTGTATATCATATATATACTGAAATATCTCTACGAGAAATCCAAATTTTCTTACATTATTCCTCTGCTTTTTCTAGCTTACACATTTTTATGTGTAAATTCGTTTTTAATGACAACATCTAGATATCTGGACTTTGTTGAGATCAGAAATAAAACCTAAATCTATTTTTGATTTAGTTTTTATACTTATCAAAACTAATTAAACCTCCGCATCAGACTACTGCACTAGTAGCTACCTGTTTGAGGTCCATGTCAGACACCCGCACTCGATTCGCTCACTAATGTTTTCCGTTTAATGTTCGTGTGCCTTTGCATGTAAAAGAAATTGAAGCGCATTGTGTTGTTTGTCTTTTATGGACACAAGTGAAAGGAACACATTGATACTAAAAAAAATATAGATGTCACTATTTGTTAAGTATAAAGCTGGTCGAACTAAAGGCAAAGCGACTATCTAATTTTGTTACAATACATTTTCTTATTCTTTGTAAGTTATCAAAAAAGAAAAATGTTTTGAAGTTATTGATTTAGCACAACAGTCAGACTTTCTCCCGGCGAGTTACAGAAATCAAGGTTAGGTCGAATAAGGCTATGGCATATCCTCTGTGTCATAAAAGCTCACTGACAAGACATTTTGCGTGGAAGGCAGCAAATATGTATAGACGTTGGGAGAATGTGGAAAGTAATAAGGCAACAGTCCTAACTGAGCCTTGTATGTGTAACATTCACTAACTCGAAGGCTGGATCCGCCCTTGGATGTTATGACCAAGAGAGAGAATAGATAGCTAACTGCTAGCGTCAGTTAAACACAACATCAAACCCTGCTTTAGCGCTTCTTCGTTTCACTGGGTTAAATAGGAAGAGGACAAGTTAGTGCACTTGCATTTGCGCGTACGCTTATGCATTTTAATATCTCCTGCGCACTTAACTATGCGAGTTTGCACTAAAACGAAGACGGTAAAGTTCTATGGTGATGGGATGAGACGGAGAGGTCCGGACCAAAGCAACCGAGTTTTGTCCGAGTCCTACATATTGGTTACTCCCGGAGTATTATACTGCGCTATGAAAGTTTTTGCACTGAAAAAAGAGAATGACAGTGTAAATTTCTGGGATGGTAGAGAATTCCTAATTAAGGAGAAATTGCTTTTCTCGCTCAATTGGGAAGTAGTTGGAAATGTTATCCTAAAAAAATGCTCATTCGTTTTGGGAAATAATATTCAATTTGGTAATCGTCATTGCTTCTTTACCAAAAGTTGCTGAAGAATAATGATGATAATAATGACAAGGAAATATGGAAAAAAATAAATTACTTAAGATCACATTTGGCGCGTGAAACGTGAAAACACTCCTTGATCGAGATAACAGTATGTTTTCTGAATCTAGAAGTATTCTAGTAGTGCAAGAACTACGTCGATATGTAATTTATACGAAAGAAAGCTGGTGTAACGTGGTGACAGCAAAACATCTTCTGGAAAAGTACCCCAACCTTCGATATAAGGCATTCAGGAGTAGGTAGGATTTTCCATGGAAATCAATTAGACAAGCAATGTAGAGAAGATTTTGTGCACATCTCGAATCCCGTTATCAAACTGTCGTCATTGAACAAAGGCAAATTTCCTTAGTATCATCAGTATCTATGCTCCAATATTAAATAAGTTTGATAACATCAAGGACAATTTCTATGAAGAACATTTCTATTATTTAGGTTGCATTCACCCTAAAAATAAATATTGCTATTGGACAATTTTCGTGCCAGAGTTAATGGAGACTATGAAACCCGGCCAAGGGTTCTGGGTAATCACGGAGTCTGCAACATAAAATCAGAGAACAGAGTCGTCAGTTTTGTCTGTGTCTTATTGTCTTGGAGAAGATCTTGCAGTAGATAGTGTGCCTCGTAAAAACTGGATATTATTACAGAAGCCGGGGTGTTAAGCGAAGTTGTAAGATTTTAAAATCTTTGCATGATGACAAGCAGTGCTGCGTCATTGTATAAAGAGAGCATTCACGGTTTTTCTCAGATACCTGTTTGTTGGTTAGTTGCAAGAAGGATGTGTTTTAGCACCCACACTGTTTGCGTTGCACTCTGTTGTAGTAATCAAGAAAGTCTAGCAAACCACCTCTAAAGGTGTTTCTATTTCTTTCGCACGGACGGAGTCTTTTCAATTTGACCACATTTAGAAAACATTGATTACTGAAATCTTGTATACTTTTGACCTGTGCTCTTTACAGAACGAATGGATAACAAGAATAAGTGAAAAAATATTTGAATCAATGGTTGTGCGCTACTTATCTATTGATTTATATTTAAGACTGTTTGTTGTATATGCAAATAAGATAAATAAACAAAAAAAAAAACAACCAGTATTTTATGTACAATAACAATTCTACATCAACGTGACACGAACAAAAGACACGTGAATACGACACGAGATACACCGGAAAATAGACTGCAAGCGACCACAAGTCGATAAAAATCAAAGTTTCATAAACATGCGTTGAAGAGGATGTGTGCGGGCACCCGGGCGGAGCCGTGATCTGAAATGACTTACAATCCAGGACAATAAAGAGAATGCGATTGTTTCTCCGTCTGCGGTCACGCCGTCAAAGGCGCCGCGCGACCACCCCCGGCCGAAACCGGCATGTTTTTAATTGGCGCAGGCTGAGATTTTATCTGTAGGGGCACTTATTAGCAGTAAATATGAAATGTGTATGAAAATAAATTGCGGTGGAGCGGTGGCGGGTGAGCTAGCAGCAGTTCACTTACTAACCAGAAGGTATCTAACATATTTCTTCTTGACTACAGGCGAATCGACTAATAAGTTTTTAACATTAGCTAAACGACCTATTCGTGCAGTGCTCTAAGGAGCACGCTAAGCCGTCAGCTCTGGGTGCTAGCATAGCTTCGATGATGATGGTCCTCGGCAGTTCCCCGTCCGCCTTGGACTAATGCAGATAGCTTACGCTCGCAGGCCTACGAAATGAAATAAAAGTGTGGAAGGGGTGTGTTGCTGCAGTGGAATAAATGTGTATGACGTATGAGATGATACGTGACACGATTTATTTTTTTAAACGTTGTTAACATTTTATCAAATTAAAAATCCATTATTCATAGCACAGCCGATGTCGCCGCTATGGGTTTCATCAAAAAAGAAAATAAGAGTTAGTAGCAGAGTAGCTCGAGCGAGTCGGAAATCGAGATGGAGAGACCGAACCGATTCGTTTGAGGGCGCGGCAGGCGCGGGCCAGACTCGCATATCGTAGCTCGTGACCTGCGGCCCCGCACAATGGCCAATTAGATATTTGAGGGTGTGTGTCGGCCGTCGCGGCACGAACTCGATGAACGCGCGGCCGCCGATGGGGACGCGGCGGCCGGCGGCGCGACAGCCTACTGCTCTGTGTTGTGGTGATGTCGGTGCTTACGGACCGTGTAATGTACTATGTAGTATTCGTATACAAACCTTTAATGCTAACTACAGCAAAAAACGAACCGATTCTGCTTGTAATTAAACTTGTGAATTAAATATCGCAAAGGACGTTGCTGAACGCAAACAATGTACAGCATGTAAAGCAGAATTGATTAATTTAAAAGAAAAGCCACTCCAACATTGTGATAGGGACAGTTCCGCTATAACGTTTACTGTACAAAGAAATGCAATTACTAACCATGAAGGATATAAACTCATTGTTCCTTTGATTTATGATCGAATGAACAGTAGTTGAAAAGTATGAAAACGGTGGTATAGAATGAAATGTCACGAAATTAAACGGTAAGTAACGGAACTCGAGATGGACCACATTAACATAAAAAAAAAGTGATAGGGAATGAAAAGGCATTAAAAATATATCGATAAACGATCTTATTATTTAATAGATTCAAGAATGCTGTTTAGCATTCTATACGCAGTACATGCATCTACTAAAAGTGTTTATAAAACAAAACAATCGGTTTGTATTTTATTATTTTAATTCTACAAAGGACAATAGCTTTTCAGTATTCATTTATACTTCTAAGATATATATATTATTTATGATTGTTTAGTGCTTTGATTTGCCATTATCTTGGTATATATAAAATATTTACACACATGGGCTTTACAAACACATTGAAAAAATATTTTAGTGAGGTTAATTTTAATCTGGTAAAAAGTGACCAATTCTTAAAAGCAATTTAATATTATTACTATTTCTTGTAATTTTACTATAACAATATTTCACATTAAAATCTTAATTGTTTAATTAAATGTTTAGATCACACAGACTAATTATAGTTAAAAAATTAATTGAGAACCGCTTAACGAGTTTTGAAGGATATTACGTTATCAAAGAAAAGACATTAAATGTTATAACATTAGTATCTGGATAAACGTGCTTTACTTGTCCTTTTTTAAGTTTGCCGTCCGTAATTATTACTTTCCGTGTTGTTTATGTTAATCTCCAACAACGAATATTTATATATTGTGTATCGTGTCATGAGTAGTTTATGCCATTTAGTTTAATTTGTTGTCGATAACCATAACATAACAACAATGTAATTACTTCAAAATTCGACAGAATAGCGTTAAATAAAGCTACGAGTACAGTTTTTTTTTTATAACATTTTTTTAGGAAAGACACCTATAATCTATAGATAAACTTGAAAAGCAAATCTTCATCATAAGAAATTGACACGAAATCCTCATGATCCTTTCCCGAGGCGGCCACGTACCATAACAAGAATTAGTTAATTAAACTAATAAGATACCACGATGTGGTAGCCCATCTAGTCCTTTTACTAAATAGATAAGAACGTTTTTTAAACAAACCGACACGCACTTACATATATTATAAGGAACTTGTGGAGTATCTGCCTGCAATCAAAGTTAGAAACAAATATCTCTATATGAGATAGACTGTCCGATTACGTGAGTCCACTTCGATAGCGAGGGCACACGAAGACTTTGATTTGGCTCGGCCACATTCAGCAAACTGTGGAACGTCTTCGAGTCTAACATTCTTCAGTTGCTGAGTAATGCAAACATTAGACAGGATGTCTTAGATGTCTCAAGGTGAAAGGGCGTGTGATCATAAACCAGACGTCACATTGAGATCCACAAGGTGACTGACAACCAGATAATGGTTATGGGTCACCATTATCTACAAATTTTTGGTAATCCAGGGCTGTTGGCCGTGGAAATTTAGCAGGGAAGCTAAGGTCCAGCACTGGACGTCCGCCAGTTGAAATGAAAACCTGTAGATGTCAAACGAGACAAGAAAACAAATAATTTTTATTCAGTGTATCATTTTAATTAGAAAGCCTTTCTATAAATTATTTTAAGGTTGTATAAAATTATCTTTATATGTCATGTTTTTATTTAGTATATCTTTATGTTCTGCCCGTACTGCACTGGTAGTGGTTTAGTGATTAAGTGAGTCGCTTTAGAATCAGAAGGTACCGGGTTCGATCCCGACCACGGGCGAGTTGACCAATGAGTTATTGACTTAAGTCAATATCAATAATAACTCGCCCTGTGCCTCTAAAAGCAAATTCAGCCATCGTTCAAGGATGTTGTTATCGCTTTGGTGATGACGGTCGTTAGTGGCCCGCAAATTGCACTGGGCCGGTGCTGAAGGCTTAAGGTCTAATCTTCATAATTTGAAATAAAAAGATTGTGAAAAGGCAGATGATTATCAACATCCATGGACATTCGCAACCCACAGCAGCCGTTATTTCCTTGCCGGCCTTTTAGAAAGAAATAGTGTATCTGATGGAAGGGCAAGTGGGCTACTGGACCTTTTAAGAAGGAATAAAATATCTGATGGAGGAGGAGTAGGTCACCGGAACTCTCATTCATTGGACGAAATAAAAGCAGAAGCTACGTAGTCCATATTCTGCATGAGTGTGATGTCTCATAGATCGAAACGACCCATTTTTGTGCTCCAATCAAGTTGGGCACAACATAACTTTACCACTCCTTTGCATCTTTGTTGTTATCGGAAGGAGATATGAAACGAAATATATTATTATGAGAATTTTCAGAAAATTCTTGGCGTTTTTAACATTTTTTTACAGACAGGTCTCAGAGTATGTATCCGTTAAATGCGGTCCAACCAAAGCAAACACCTTAATCATCTCCATCAGATTACACTTGCCAAAAATTGACGTACGCGTTAAAACATGTAGCGCGGCGCACGGCCGGCTAATCGGGAGGCGGCCCGCGCTCGGCCGGTAGCGACGCCCCCATTTTGGATTTATGACCGCCCATTCGCTTCAAGATAAATATCCATTAATTAAAAATATCGAGTCGACTATACCGACGTCGTGGCCGAGAAAGACGCAACTGGCAAAGCATCGGAGACGGAAACGCATCGAAACTGTTCAAATATTATTATACACCGGTAAAAACCGAAGTGTTTCTGGTATTTTCGTTCTTAAATTTGTTTTTTTTTTTTAATGAGCAACACGCTTATGTTCATTTAAAAAATAATCTTTGCCACGTGCAACGTATCGTTGCGAATAATTGTATCACAGAAATTAAAAGAAAAATACGTCGGTGATTGCACATTTTTTCTTCCGCTTCTAAATATGCACACAATATTTTTACGTAGATTATTGTCATTTGCGTCGCTTTTCCTTGTGACTGCACTACACTGGGAGATATTAGAGTGTGGCCGGATAGCGTGCACGACCGTGAGTCAGTTCTCGATCTCCACGTTAATGGAACTAGTTTTTTAGCTTTTGCAACGGAACTTTTATAGGTTTGACCCGTTTGTGTGTTATGTAGTTACGATTAATGAAGAATCTTTTAAAATTAGTATGGAGACCCGTTACATGGATCGTAAGTTAATTAAAAAAGTGTTTTACTCCGACAAAAAAAGATCAATTGATACATAACAAATCCTGTTCGCTTATCATATACACCGCAAAATGCATTTTAAAAAATATGGGTAATATAGGTAATGCTAAACGTCATTTTATGACTCTAAAAAATCTTTGTAGATTACATACTGAAGAAATTTTAGCTGAAAACATTGAAACTGTGCCGAATCAAACAATGTACATTATTACAAATACCGTTTCTTCCAAATGCAGTTTCATTCGTAAAATGAAACCCGTACTATTTTTATTTTTTGATTAAAATTTTTTGAAGGTAAACTATTGACGCCACGAATTAAAAAAACATCATTAGAGAATTGCGGCATACATTCACAAATCGCTAGATGTGACTATAATTTATGTGTTTCTGTACACATTTTATTACTTGATAATACGATCATGGTGGTGTCAATATGAGTTAGATTCATTTACTGTAATGTTACTGTAATTTCTATAATAATTTACTGTAATTTCTCTTTTTATTCTTCATCGGTTCATTTACTTATTTTTTCTAACAACTTTTCGTAATCATCTCAATAAAAATTATTAAAAATGCATCTTCTGTAACTGCAATATTTCATAAAAATCACCCGTTATGTCATTATTTTAATTTAGCATGGTGGTTCTTACGAATACTTTTCAAGTTTTAAAAGACGTATTACACGAGGCAACAATCCCATCGAGGTGACCATTAACAGCTTCGAAATAGAATCGAACTCACTCTTACACGAACGAGTGATAATGAGCAATAGCGCCGATGTTGCGTGGATATCATTTTTAATAACTACCCCTGGTATTGACCATTTGTTTGAAATCGATATCAGGTTGGCCGTTGAGGCGAAAGGATGGGAATGGAATGTGGTGAAGGAAAGAGAATGCGTTTTCCTGACTCTCCCTTTCTGGACGTGGATATTGCCCGCTAGCAAAAAAATTCAGAGGTTCTAGGCACGTTACTGCTTTTTTTCAATATTTTGAATATTGAAAATTCTAAATATCTTTATTCCGTAGGTTATGAAATAAAACTTGAAATATGTTATAGTATTTTGTGAATTTACAGTATTTTAAAATTACTACTTTTTTTTTTAAATACTACTGTTCTTAAGACAGTTCTCAACCAGCTTTTTCAAACCGAAATTATGCAGAATCATAATCTTATATGAAACTATTACTAACTAACACAAACCTGTAGAAATTCGAGCTGGTTATGTCTACTTACCCTCCAAATACACAGATACTTTATAATACCCTTTTTTGCAAAGTATTGGGTTAGTTTTTTCTTCAAAATATTGAATATTTGGGGACATATTAATGCTCTCTCCAAGTCGAGCATAAGCAAACAAACCAAACATAACCGTACCCTCTTTTTCTCGAAGCACTTTCGGCTACCCTATAATTTCGTTGTAGATAAAGCCAGAAGACTGAACTTTCAGTAATCATGGGAGTATTTGGAACTAGCTATATATCCAACTTTTTAAATCTATAATGTTCAAAGTATTGCCAGTCAAAGTTCTTCAATGTATCACTGTCACACTCACTCACTGATCATCAAAATTGTGAAGTACTGCTAACAGACACACAAACTTCCAAGTCAACTTTTGAAGTTTACTTTTGAAGTCAAGTAGGGCATGGGCTGTAAAGGAAGGATAAGCTGAATCATACCGAAATTTTACGATTGAGCTACGGTAGGGCGTATTGCCGAGTTCCGAGAGTGAAATTAAATACCAATATTATTTCTATAATAAATAGAATGACTTAACAAATAGCACGTTAACATGGTAACATCTACTTAAAATTAGCGATCTGAGCGCTTTATTCACGCTTGTTTTAATGTTTCATAAATTAGAGTGCTAGCGCTATGTTCAACCAATAGTGTAGAATATATACTACATTATTTTTAAGGGATTACATTTAATTAGGGATTAAGCTAGAAACTATTTATGAAAACTTGTTCAATATTCTCTTTCATAGGTAATAACTAAAACCATCAACTTGGTTTTACATCAGATTTCACAACTTTTTGCGGTGGAGGGACTGCGTTGGGGGCCTTGTATTTTTGTACATTTTATGTTTTTGATGGGATTTATATGTCCGATTGTTGAGAGACGTGACTTTGTTATGTACGTTTTGTGGAAGGTCTACAACGCCATCTCTGTCGGTACTGTGGCTTCAGCGCGATGGTCTTAATACGAATAGTCACGAATAGCGACATCTCGTGGTGATAATGTACAACATCATAAATATCGCGTCGATCGTCGAGGTTTTCTTACAGTTACGCAATCCTATAAAATAGCACCTGAAGCGATTCGATAACTACGTAATTATGTGCGATGGATACCCAGAAAAAATCCATAAAGAATATCATAAGTCGTACTCCACGAGCGGCACTTTAAAACGAGAAGCTGCGGACATCAAACGGGGCGCGTCACCGCGCCTGTGTAGTTCGCATGACGGCGGCCTGAAATTTAAAACAATAAGTTTTTGCCGGAGAAAAACGAGCGACATCCGTCGTTTTTCAGTCGTCAGTCGCAGGCGGCCGCGGCCGAATGCGTTACGCAAATGAGCCGCGATGCTCGTCCTCGATTAGGCCCCGGCCGCTGCTCCGCCGTGTAATGTGACGGGAATGAAAATTATTAACGTAATTGGCTCGATTTTTTTAGTGTTATCCGATAACTATCCTGGAGTCTGCAGCTTGAATCAACGTATTTGAGGTATAAATTCTTTTTTGATCGATGCTAAAGTTGCCGGCTACAGGAACTTGAAAGACATCCGTCTTTCGGATACGTCATTCGGCTACCGATAGACAAAATATGAATATACATCGCAACCATCCGCAGTTTCATGAGCTCCTTATAACAACGTAGGCAATGTCAGACACATCCTTATTAATAGTTTACTTTGTCGATCAAGAATTTTTGTAGCATCTTGTTGAGCGCATTTTTTTTCCTATAGGTATATTTCTATCTTTCATATTTTTAATATATAAATTCTCATTATCCGTCATGATGAGATTTTGAACAAAACGACAAACGAATAGAAAAATTTCACTTCGAACTCTCAAGTAATTGAAGTGATAAACTACGTTTATTTTATATTTATAATATGTTTAAGGGCCGTTAAAATTAAAAATTTAATTAAGACTAAAAATTTCAATATTTTGACAAAAAGTACATTTTACTTATCCGTAACATACGTTTGCGCTTACTTCGCAGAGTGATGGGGCGGCTCGGTACAATGTCTACGTACACCGTTTGCCACATACCACGTTTGCTTCACCGACATTCAACATTCGCTTCATGTAAGCTCGTGGTCTTCGTATGCCACCAATTTAGTCTATACAAAGCTCTTATGGCCGACCGTTTTATCAGGCAGATCATTTTTTTTAATTATTTCAATTTAGTCTTTTCGTACCGTACTTCTTTCAAACCACGCCGTCCGTTTACATAACTACAACATACTTCGTACCCAATAACCGTTTCTTCACTGCATCGTTCCACTTTTTTATTTACACTCCCACACAAAATCTTCAATAACGTATAGTGTAAGTGTACAAGCTAGGATTCCTTTATGCTAACCGGACTGTCGCGAGGTATTTTTACTGTATGCAACCGCAACCGAGGTCCTATTCACCTTATGTCCCACATTTAACCTTCTCATTGGTCCTACTATGCAAATTTTAACTTGTTCAACTCTCTCATGTTTTATCAATTAGGAGAAAAGTCATACGTCGGTGTAACCGAGTAATATCTACATAAAAGAATCACAGCATGAATACGGTAACAAAAATATAAACATATTGAGAGAAAACGGCTGGACAAGAAAGACTTGCTCGCTAAGAGCACAACCTCAGCGTTACACTTTCTACATTCCGACCACCGTTTTCCTAGATGAAGGGAAACACAAAATACCTATAATATAACGCATAGGGGTTTAAGCTTATAAAATTGTGGTACACATTTTATACTGGCTCCGTACATTTTATTATTTTTCACAATTCCACTCGTGTATTCCTTTTTTTACAATTTCAGTTTTTCCCTCCAGTTATTGTGTAAAATTTTTAAATTACTCTTTCTTATACTATAATGTACCATCATTACTTTTATACATAATTGTCGTATCGTTGATGTTTGAACTGTTTAAAATTAGAATTTCATGACTAGAAAGGAAAGTAACATTTTTTTAAACGATTTGAATTCTTGTAATTCATTTTTACATCATATCTTATCTTTTTTGTGGGGAAGAAATAGGCCTGTCTCCATTCAAGGCAAATATCGGTTCGTCGAAGGCAGTGCAAAACCATAAACATCGTGTCTGAATAGTGCGCCATTCGTCAAAGTTTCGGATTAAGCGCTGTAAAATATCTATCATATTTCGCTTCTAAGATACGCGATTTTATAGTCTCCTATATAAAACAGACGTTAACTGCTGACCAACGGAGACCGATAGACGGAGCTACGCATATGCAATATTTCTTTACGAAGAGCAATTCAAATTGTAAACACTCCACTTTGAATTATTTCTGTCCAAAACCTAGTATTTAAGAATGTAATGTTAGCTTCATTTTTCTTGATTTTTAAAGCTTTTATCATAATCTTGGTTTGTCTGCATCTTCACAATCTTACAAATTATGTCGGATTCGAATGAACTCGTTCTGATGTTGCGGTCGAAATGGGTTCCTGTTGATGACTGCTTTCAAGCAATTAATAGCATCTATTCAACGCTTATAACTGCATACGTCACATTTTCAAAGTAAGACACACTCGTTACGTCACCAGAACGGCTACTCTCGAAACACTTTTGAAAAGTTAACAAATGGATTTCAATGTTATTAAAACTACTTATTTTAAGAATGTTGTACTAAAACTGCATGAATTTTAAGACAATAATTAATAAAAATGAATTTTGTAAATTTTGTAAAAAAAAAACCTTAGAATGCAGATGTTAAACGTTTATTGTCGACGTCCTCGTCACCTCACTGCAGGGATACGCTTTCCTACAGACTACGATTAAAAAGTACGTGATAATGATTTTTAATTTGTAAATGTTAAAAGTTTGCTACATAATATTAGAATTATATATGACAGTAGTGATTTAAAAAATTTATTCCTCATTTTAAAATTTTTAAATTCTTTTGCGCTGCGCCTTACATTTGATTTCTAAGCCACCTACGTGTGTTAATAATATATGCGAAGATGTAATTTAGCACTAAACGTGCGAGTCCGATATACAGTTGCTAACTTTTTGTATCTCTGCTTCACGATCGTAATATTTTTAGTTTTGACATTCTAAATATTATTTTTCAATTTTATGTATTATTAATTTTATTTTCATTTTGTTATACAAATTATATAATATACAATATATAAATTGAAATGTGACATGACATCATATTTTCCGAATAATTGTTACCGATGTTATTTCCATAACGTAATAACGTTATGCAAATCTGGACTTGCATTTTTCACTTGAGTACAGTAACGTCTTAAAACGGATCCTCGCGAGTCCCAGGCCTTAAAATTTCTCAAGACTTTCGACAAATTAAATAGGAACTCCATAATTTGGCGTTACAGTTTTTTTTTCATTTCGAATATACTGTCGGGTGTTAGTGCCCGGGCTCGCTCGTTTCGGAATCCGGCCGGGCGTCGCGGGCGCATGCGCGGGAATAAATCTAAGGTCAAAGCCCCACTCCCGAGGACAGTTTTTGCGGAACAAATTTTAGGCTTCTTTTTTAAGCCACCCCGCTTCCAAATTCTGCTCCGCCTCAATTATTTTCAACTTTTTATAGTGCATTATTTCGAGTGGTTAAACTTAAACGGTTTGTTTTCAGGATTTATGCTCTGTAAACGAACTTGGCCCGACCAATCGCAAGTACTCGTCGCTCGCGGCCTTTGCTGATCGGTTTTTGTGCTAAAGTTTTTATTGAACTCTGCATGATTTGTCATTTTTAATATTAGCACACCGATTGAATCCTTTGGATGAAGTACCGCCTAAATAAATATATGCTTTTTTACAAAAAACTTTTCCAGCGATTTGTGTTTTTCGTTTAACTAAATTTTACAACTAATTTCTTACGCACCACATGAAAGTGACTATTGTTAGATGTGCATGCACATTATGTATTTATAGTTAAGCTGTTAGTATGCTATATATTCTAAATCGGACTCGATTTCATGAAAGGGTTTCGTATTGAATAGAGTAAATATTAAAATGATTTGTGAACAAAAGCATCAAGATGTAATAGAGACGATTCAAATTCAAAATATCTTTATTTTATAGGTTATAAAATAACACTTGAAATACGTCATAATTTTTTGCGAATTTACACTCTACTACTCGTTTGGAAGGCAGTTTTTCCCTCAAGAAGAACGAGCAGGAAACTTAAGGGTCGCTCTTTTCCAATTTAATTTTGCGTAGCCAAAACAAATACAACATTGATGAACGAAATGGCTTGATGAGAAGTGGAGTCGCTAGTCCACATGGACATTTATGTTCTAAATATTCGGGAATTCTACAACGCCCTTTTTTATTGAGTGATTGTTTAATAATGCTTTTATATTTATGTGAGGGTACATCTTGTATATTCACAAGGACCTTATTGAGCGTGCGCACACGAGCCCCTTCTAAATGGAGTTGTTCCTTTGTATAGTTGACTAACATGTATAGTAACAGGATTCTCATTTTTTTCTGGTGCATGCGTGAGTTCGTATGCATGTACCACTAATAGTAAATATCGTAAAAACGTCGTTAAAAAATATATATCTGTATGTACAATATATAATTCTTTTTTTTTTTGTTCATTCTATGCATTGTTGCAAAATATACAGAACTTATTAGTTTCTTTTACATTATTCACTTCAAGACTCGCTACCCTCGAAAGAGAGGCAACTTCTTTTTTCTTCTGTATTGTTCTCTTCAAAATCCCAAATCGTAGTCACCCTATGCGGCCGCGGCGTGACGCCGTCGACATCCGATGCTTGTTAATTATGCACTTTTAGATAAAATGACGACAGTCGGTACGTCGGGCCGGTGTCGCTCATCGGCCATTGTGGTGTCCCTCACGGCGTCGTCGTTGTTTGGCCGCCATTGTGCCTATTAATTATTCCCTTTTGATAGAGCACCTTTTATTCAGATTAAATGCAGTTGCTTGAAAAATGCTTAAAGTTGTCGTCTATAAAAACTCTTAAATTGGATTTTTTCAGTTATCATTATATTTCCGTCTTCATGTTTTTGCTGTGCCGTCCGTTTGCGGCCTTCGTGACGTCGAGTCGTCGGTCACGTTTCAGAGGCGTGACGTCATATCGTTAAGAACGGAACTGCACGCGTATGACGGAAAAGAAAATGGTTTTATATCTATCAGTTTTTAATTGGCAGTTCTCGCGACGTTTTAAGGCTCATTGTCGAAATTTTTTTGCCGGCCGCTTTTTGTTTCGAGTGCCCGTCTTTTTCGGCGCCCTCGCGGCGGCCCCGCCGGCCGCTGACGCCGCGAGATTGATATACGGCGCGGCCGCGCGTTCGGGAACGAGCAGCCAGTCTTTGTTTGCTCGACCGGTCCCCGCGCCCCGCCGCCCGCTCCTGCCGCCCCCCGCCCCCGCCCCGGCCCTCCGCCGCTCGGCCCCTTTGTCTTTCCACTCTTTATGCGGCCGCTGACGTGATACGTCGAATCCTTATTTTCGGCTTCCACGAGCTTTAATAGCGTATTTAATTCAGCGGCCGCACCGGGACGGTTGTCGAATTTCTTTTTCGATTCTACAGATATTTTACTGGCGCAAGTTTCTTTAGACGTATTTTGTTTAAGGCGTGTTATGTCGCGTTCGAGGATCTGAGATTCGTGCATGCTTTGCAGAGACGTCTAGAACGGTCTCTACTTCAGCGCGTTGTGATTTAAAAGATGTAGAGGAAAAATAATGATGAAGCTATACGCGTTTGCGATCGTCTTAAATTGTTTGCTTGTACTATCGGGACATAATCTTTTTAGTGAAGAACTTTCAATTTATGCTCGCTTGTAACGGTTGTCAAGGTTCGATGAATCCGCAAACAGCCGTGCAGGAAGAACTTTACTAAACATGACAACTAAGTAATACATCGATAAGTATTCGAGTAGGTACAACTACGAACTAAAACATGAATATTACTTACAAAAGAAGGAGGTAACATTATAAATCACACTTAAATCCAATGAGACACAAAACGAAATTTTAAACGGGGCAAATAAGCTCGCGCGATATAGCCAAATTTCAAAGGTTTAAGCTTAAATCTTTATTTACAAAGCAATAAAGAGCGAGAGGCTTACAGGGCTCAGAGTCAATTCATTAGAGGCGCGAGTCACGCCTGCGCCCCGCGCCCGTTCCCGCGCCCGCGCCCGCGCCTGCGCCTGCGCCTGCGCCTGCGCCGGTACGCCACCCGCTCCTTCTTTTTGCTTCGGTATTACTTAATAAATTTGCATCGGGGCCCCTTCTAAATTGAAATCATTAAAGCTATGGGCCTTATCTCGCTCACGAGCCACCGTTTGGATAATTCACGTGAACGGTTATGTTATGGCCGGTTAATTTAACTGTTAATATTATTGTTATTGTAGTGTTGAGTAGATAAGCGACGGTTGTTAAGCCGTTCTGCAGAGAACATGAAATCGTAATATTTTTTGTATTCATCACCATACATGGATTACGAAATTGTACTTAACAGCGCATGCGCATGTAATTGAACTTTCTGACATTCTTGATGCATGGCGCCGCTAGTATACTTTCTTGCCTCTTCACTAACTTTCATTGTCGTATCTTTTTTTCACTGCTGTAGGCAGTTGTCGGAAAAAGACTTTTTATATAGCTTTGATACGAATGTTAGAGTATGTTAAGACAAATGTCTTAACAGAACAAGTTATCGGCTAAACTGATTGCAATCAAAATTATCATAGAAGTAGATTAGGGTCCGAAAGAGGATATATAATATTTTTATATAAAAATCCATTAAGCGTGTATGCGCAATCGCAAAATCAATGTTTATCTGTAATAAAATAAAAAGGAGCACAAACGTGGTAAAAACTACTTGAAATATAATAAATAGTGAAACTGGAAAACGGACATCCCGTCATTTAGAATTTCAATTAAAAATTAATGACAAAATTGAAAGAAAGACATGGAAGTTGCCGTTGCTTTTGAAAAATTCTTTGCTAGTACTCCAGTTTCAACTACACAATCTCTGAAGTCATCGCCTACTCCCGCCGAATCTTTGTTGAAACGTAACGTCGGTGTTTGTGGCGTTTCGTTTGCGTTTACCCACGTCCATCGTAATGACGTTCTTAAAGCATTCAAATGTATAAAAATGAAAAAAACTGCCGACCTCGATGGCCTTTCAGTAAAAATGATTGATTCAACAATAGATTGTATTACTCCATGTCTAGTAGTAATTTTTAATGCATGCGTCGATTGCGGTGTGTTACCGCATCTAATGAAGCAAAGTAAAGTAATTCCATTATTTAAATCCTGTAGTATATCTGACCCTACAAACTTTCGACCGATATCAATACTACTGACGTTCAGTAAAATTTTTGAAAAGCTTATTTTAAATCAACTATTGCAATATTTTTAGAACAATAATTTAATGAACGTTAAAAAATTTGAATATACAAAGGGTCGCCCAACAACCGAAGTCGGTGTCGAGCTTATCCAGCAGATTTTTGGTGCCTGGGAGGATTCACGGAACGCGATTGGTGTTTAAGCCAATATTAACACAATTTTCATGCTGCGGAAGCGAGCTATTTGTGTTGTTTATGATCTGAGACCAAAGACATCTCCCAAAGAAAAATTTAAGAAAATTAATATCCTAACTTAGCATCACAATATATATACGAAAACCTGGTATATGTCAAGTTAAATATAGAATCGTTCCATAAAAGGAGCGACATCCATAACATTAATAATAGGCATAAGAATGATCTTGCTGCTCATAAGACTCGTCTAAGTAAAGTTAATAAATCATTTAAGGGGATTTGTGTGCGCTTTATAATAAGATCCCAACAGAAATTCAAAATTTGCTGAGTTTAAACATTTCGTTAAAAGAAAGTTATATGGCAAGGGCTATTATACCGTGTTTGGAATATCTTAATGAAAGAAGCCCCTGGGATTGAGCTGCTCGCTTATCAGGTTATTTCATATTATTTTTAAATGTCGACTAAATTATAAATGACTTAATCTTTTGTATTGATGGGTAAAAAGAGCAAGCCTTGAGTTTCTTGCCCATTCTTCTCTCGGTGAATCGGCATTTAGAATGGGCGGTAATGTCGAAATGAATTTATTAATGACGTATTTCAAGTGTAATTTCATTACCTACGAAATAAAGATATTTTTGATTTTGATTTTTTTTTTGATTAAAATGGTGATTGGTCATTAATCATAGAAAATTCAAGAAAGGACCAAGCTCGGCGTCGGAACTGGCACTCAAACTGCTACCGCAATCAAAACCGGATACGAAAGCCGGAGCAAGATCGGAAAAAAGAACGAAAAAAAGAAGGATAGTTAAATCAGTTTTATTTTACGCTCAACAACAGACGGGCAACGGCGAATACGGCGAATAACGGCGAACTGCTGTAAAGTTAAAAAGAGTAAATCGCGGACGTCACATTCACCAGTCAGACTGTGCACTGTCTACTCGTCTAATATTCATGTTAGTCGTACATAATCATTTCTCAATATCAATCCAATCTTTTTTATCATTACACTTAAACTTTCCTACTTTGGTCTTTTTTACAAAATTTTCCAGACGTTTTGAAAGATTATATTTTTCTTAATTTAAAAAGAAACAATACGGAAAATATATTGCATGGGGATATGTATATAGATTAAAGACTTCATAATAATAAATGTTTTTTATGGGCAATTTATAATTTGGATTAAACACAATTAATATTATTTGTTATTTGGAATGATCAGTTTTATTTTTTCTTGAGAATAAAATTACATCATTCTTTCGAGAATGTTCATATGAATCAATTTTCAAATATTAAAATACAGCTTCCAGGAAGCGCCCCAAGGATCAAGATCAGAATATCACGTCGAAAGTAAAATGATACCGATGCATAAATATTTATGGTGCCCATAAACAGCGATGCAGTCGATTTCGCTCGTTCGCTTCAATCTGAGAAAATTGAGACTGAATAGTTCAGATGTAACTCAACCCCGGCACTGCGCCGGCGCGCCCTTCACACTGCAACGCGCTTGTTTAGGATTCCAAGAGCAAATGAAAAAAAATTTCTTATAACTCGGTCTTGTCCGCCTGTATGTTTTTACGTAATTCCGTGAGATTTTCATAATTTTGATCAAATTTAACCGGTTAGTGTGTTATGGAAACTGCAAAGGAAATCAGACTTTTCTAAAAACCACCATATTATTATGTTTTTTTAATAAAATCATTTAACGTCTGTGGTCACTGCTATCGAAGAAGTAATTAAGGGGTAACTCTTAATATATAGAACTGAAGTATAGGTTTTTTCTCCATAACATTAGCTAAGGCATTTTTAGGCAAATACTTAAAAATACAGTAAAGATTCTCCAGTAGTTTCTTCCTCCAGGTAAATATCCTGTGCTACACGAACTTCAGACTTTGATAATGTGTTCCTCTTCTAACTTATCAACCTTATTATTCGGAAATAATTAAAATAATAATATTGCAGTGTTTTTTTTAAACAAGATCTATTTTCATGTTTAATAGACGTACATATTTTTTGCTCTGCAGCAGACGTCTTATAAATACAAATTTAACAAAAAAAATATTTATCTGCTTTTAATACATGCTGAAATATTTTAAAAGATTTAAAATTTGACTATTATTTATCGATGACTTGACCTTTTCTCATTATTGCAATTCAAATTTTTTGCTAGTTTGTTTAATAATCCGGTGCCGTAATTTGAATGAATTTTTTTATTATTCTACGAATAGGGCTCATATTTAGCGTAAAACATTATCGATGATCACAGATAAATTACAATACCCTTACGATTAAAGAAATCCATAAGAGAGCTTTCTTTGCACAAATTGCAATGTAGCTTACGGGGCAACAACAAAAGTTTAAGGAGATAAGCAAATCGAAACACACATGGCATCGTAATAACACATTTTTATTTCGTCGTCCTCGGTCTGCAGGGGCACGTTTTAAATATTTGACTTAGTAGTTGTGACTACAAATTCTACGCTACACGTGGTCCGAAATGAACTTGACCGGTTTTTAAAAGAATAATTATTAGTCATTGCAAATTATATGTTGTGTTAAGTATTTTTATTATCTATTCTACACTTAATCCTTTTTTAGAGTTCCGAGCTAAATTGGCAAAAACGGAATCCTTAGTTTCATGTTCGTCCGTCCGTCCGTTCCTATGTTACAGGCATTTTACTAAAATGCTACCAGACGTATAATGATAAAATTTATAGTATAGGTGTCTTGTATAAGTTGCTACTTATTTTAGTAGTTAACTAACAAAAATAAATATTTCACTGTCACTTTATACATGTGACAGAAGCTGAAAAACATTTTAAGGTTTCTATGAAATTTTTTTGATTAAGTGAATATGTTCGGAAATAATAACTCCGACATTAACATAAATTGTCTCCCCCCTTGTATTTATTAAACTGTATGCCAAAAAAATATGACAATATTACAAAGATAACAATTTCTAAACACTTTCAAAAAAAATATTGTGAACGTGATCGGATGTACCATTTTTGAATTATTGCTGAAAAACTGCGCTTCTCAATAAAATGTCATAAGTGCCATAAAGATACGCTCTTTTGCTGGTGCTTTTTTGTTTATACTAGTTTAAGAGTAATAGTTGACATACCTACTTGTTTTTCTCGTTATACGCGACTAAAGTGCTTATACTTATTCTGTGCAGGACACATAGGAAAAAGTGTAACAACATATTTTTTCATCTATAGCGTATTTCTTAGTAGTGACAGCTTCGGGCCCTTACATTGAGCAGGGTGCGAAATACTCTTGGCCGGTTTTCTTTTTCTTTCGAGTAATTGTATGTTTTCAAGTCAAATAAAATCAAATAAAAAAAATCAATATGTTTTCGAGATTCTTTATCTAAAATGTCTTGAATTGACAATACACTTATTCGCTTGTTTTATAACTAAGATTTGAAAATCTTGCTTAATAATTCATCAAATTGCAAATTAAAGATAAAAATCAAAATATACAATTTTCATTTTTTTAAATCCCTCTTGTTTGTTAATGCTTTAAAATCGCTATTTATATTCTGATGTTTACTATGCACTTACTTATAACAAATAACCGGGGTTACAGGAAAACCGATCCACTACTCCATCATCTCTGGGGATCCTGGCCAGCATTTCAGCATTGAGCCATCTGGCGTGATAAGAACAGCTGCTGCACTCGACAGAGAATCCATAGCTACTTACCTTCTGAACGTGCAAGCTTCGAGCGGTAGGCCCCCTAGCTACGACCAAACACAGGTAAATGATGTACACATCAAATATATGTATACAAACACGTGTGGGTGTGTAAATATTAAAATAACACTGAACTAAAAATTATTAATATTTCTCGGTAACTACTATACTTTTTCTATCAAAATCTCATTGTTAAGACATTTGCCTCCAACAAGTATTAATGGGCTGCATGCAACCCAACGCTGTCCTTTCGATCTGTTCTACCACTATGAATCCCTATCCGACAAATTGAATAGAAATTCGAGAGAATTGACGGATATCTGACTCTTAAGTAAGGTTTTGTTTATCTTAATCCGCCAAATAATTAAAATCTAATTTCTATGTACGTTTTGTTCCAAATCAGAAGTACATCCTTCGGAAAAGTCATAGTTCATTTAACAGGGTACCGGGAGTATTAAAACCACCTACAGATGCGCCCCTAAACACTGTGGTGAGCAGAACATCGAAGAGCGACAGAAATCCTCCACCAGCAGTCACAGACAGTCGCTAATAGACATTATAGTGATCGTTATTTTGTGATATAGTTTCTCGTATCAATGTTCAAGTCATTGGGATAGGGATTCATAGTCAAAGAATAGATTCGAGGGCCAGCGGTGGGTTGCATGCTGCATGTCGCACATGTTGCAAGCAAGCATCTAACTATGAATGTTCGTAAACTAACATCTAATACAATAGAATTCTTGTTGTCTAGGTTCAAATCTCGGTCGACGACGTCAACGACAACGCCCCGGAGTTCGGGACGTCGGCGGCGCGCGTGGCGGTGGCCGAGTCGGCGGCGGTGGGCGCCGTCGTGTACGCCGCCCGCGCCGTCGACGCCGACGCCGGCGCGAACGGCCGCGTCACCTACTACTTGGCGTCCGCCACCGGCCCGCCGAACACGTTTGCGGTGAACGCGCAACACGGCCTGATCACGCTGCTTCGGTATGTTCATGCGCGTGTTCGGTGTTCTTTATTTATTTTCGTAGATATCATTTTCTATATTAATCTTGCATAAATTGAATCAGGCCGTTGGATTACGAAAATCTGGTACGACATACACTCGTGATTTCCGCGCGAGACGGGGGCGCGCCGGCGCTCGCCTCCAACCTGACGCTGGTGGTCGACGTCCAAGATGTGAACGACAATCCGCCCGTGTTCCAACACGAGTCCTACAATGCTAATTTGTTGGAATCGGAACCTGTAAACACGAAGGTAATTTACTTTAATTTGAATTTGTCAGTTTTGTGAATGTTTATTTCATTTCGTCTTCAATTGTAATAACGATTTGGCGAACTTTGTTAAAATTGTAAATATAAAAAATTCAAGTCAAGTTTTCTCTATTACAAGCCAACCTGGTAAACATGGGTGAGAAGTTTTGAAATATTATGATATTGGGAATATTTAAGGATAAAAAAAAAACAAATATGAACATTCTTATTGTATTTTTACAGATAATTGAAATACAAGCTACTGATAAAGATACGGGCAATAACGCGAGAATAATGTATCGACTTATGCCGGGGAATAATTCGAACGACGAAACTTTTAAAGTCCAACAGAATACTGGTGCCGTTTACCTCGCCAAAGCGCTAGACCGAGAAACGACCGCGTCATATGCTGTCGTGATTGTGGCGACAGACAATGGTGAGACTCGAAAATTGTCCGTGGAACCGAAGGGTTAATTATATTTCAGAATGATTCAGCATCAGATATTTAACTTTCGATAAATCAAAATTATTAAAGTATATTAGAAATACTGATGAAGTGGCCTTTTGCTATTTTTAATACAAATAAAAATAAATGTAATAAGACTTAGGGATATTTTGTTTACGTTACGTTCGATATCTTTTTAATTGTACTGTCGAATTATTTTTCGAAGCTATTAGGTGTGATCTAGTTAAATTTTCATTGCGTGCCTTGCAGGTATTCCGCCTTTATCCGCTACAACTAGTGTATTTGTCTCCGTCTTGGATGCAAATGACAACGACCCCGTGTTTATTGCACCTACTTACAACTTTGAAGTCGAAGAAAATCAACCGGCTGGCGCTCACGTCGGCACCGTGTCGGCCAAAGACGTGGATCTAGGCGAAAATGCGGTCATTCGTTACAGCTTATTTCCATTTAATACTAGTTTCCACGTCGATCCCGTAACAGGTACGTAATCACCCTTAAAATTTTAATCCACATGTTATAATTTTCAAAATATAGTTATTTCACTATGGTTTATTAAAGTACCCCAGTTCTTGAAAACAATATCTGTATCCTTTTATTTTCATTTAATATAATAATAATATAAAATCAGACCTATTTCCCAGAAGGGTACGCAGAGACTATAGATTTCCAGATGGTACGATCTTTGTATATCTTTCTCGTTTCACTGACATCCGTTAACCTATTCATTCAAACTCGCCGGATTCAAATGTTTAAAATTTCGCCCGTTTTCAATATGGCACCAATTTGGTCTGCATAGGATTTTTAGGGTGGCCCTTGCCGATCTTTCCACCACAAACATCTGCTCCTTTTTCAGATGACCAAACCACTGCAACATACCCTTTAATCTTCCTTCAAACCACATCACTCTTTAACATCACTGTTCCTACATCTCACTCCACTCATATTACGCAGAGAACGCATATCCACCGCATTGATTATAATTTTAATTTTCTTCTGCCACATCCAGATTTCACTACCATACATAAGCGTAGAGATCAGGACCTCAGTATGAAAAGCTAAACGCGTTTGTTGTGAGACACTTTCACTGGTCTTAATAGTCGGCAAGGCCCCATTCACTTTATTTCTCGCATTCACTCTCCTTTTGATATCCCTAGCATGCTTACCATCATTTGTAAACAGATTACCCAAGTATACAAACGATTCCACTTGTTCAACACTCTCTTCAGAATATATGTATATTTCATACCTCTTTTCTTAAAGTAATCACCATTTTATTCACCATCTCCTGCTGCTCACACGCCGATGGCGCAAGGATTACTTGATCGTCAGCGTAGAGGAAGCATTTGACAGACAGCTCATCTATTCTTAGTCCATACTCATATTCTTTCAGATTATGTAGACAGCCATCAATCCATGATAGATTGAATAGCCACTCATTTTAAATTGAATACCAGTCATTTTCAATTTTTGAGTTACCTTAAAAATTACTTAAATACTGATGTAGGTGACCAAAATTCTTCTTTTTACAGGTAAAAAAAAATTATGAATGCTTTTTTAAATTTTTTTCAAAACGGACGTTTATTGTTATTACTTGTTCTTGATATTTTTCAATTTCGAAATTGATTTACGGCAAAGAATGCGAAGGAGGTTCTTTGTATTTGATCAACTAAACGAATTATTCTGCCGTCCAGTGGAGAGCGGTCGTCCTATTACGTTTATTTTGTTTGGCGCTGGGGGACGCCGGCGCTTTTGAAAGCTAAAACCCAAAGTGTGTCGCCGGGCCCCTCCCGCGTCAGCAAACACCTCGCGCAAACATCGCCCGTTGCCCCATCGTTTATCGAAATATAGAGAGCGGTCTGATGAGGCATTCCTTGTTTGCTTCGAGGACACGATAATAGCTTTTCCCATGAATATCGCTTGCTAAATGTTTATTTTATTGATGTGAAAGCGCTGTGCTTCGATATAGATGGCGCTGTAATATCGGCGTTACGATGATTAGGTATGTCGTCAATGTTTGATTTACTGAGTTTAGCCAAGGTATTTTCTTATACGATGATCTGACTCTGATGCTTTTTTTAATTGGTTGACGCATACCGTGTTACAAAGGCGATCCCATCATAATTTTTAGGAAAAAAATTATGTTAAAGGGTAAAAAATATAAATGATCTCTTTGATCTTATACAAAACTTAAATAAAAAAAAACACTGATTTAAAAAAACCCAAAAAAGCAAAATGAATTTTACTTTCACAACGTTAGCTAAGTTAACTATGTAATTAGTTTAACCAGTTTTGAATCGATATCTAACTTTGAACCATGAAATACATTACAACCTTACATACATCAAAAAATATAAAAACGAAATCTTCATACGCGGCCCTTGATTTATAGGAATATTTGTATTATCTTTTGACCCGTTTGTTTGGCACCTATTCAAAATTGTTTATAATTCATACTTAAGATAAAGCTAAATTTAATTTTTGTCTTTTGGTTTCCGGGAGGGAGGACGGACTCAGTGCAATTTATTTAGTTAAACGAGCCTGGAATCATATTAAGGGTTTTGATAAATATTATAAATATTATCTGTTGTTTATATGATTATTTCATACTCAGCCGTTAAGTATGATTCTCATAGTCACTGCACATATTTTTTTTGGTAAATCTTGTTTTTTTGGAAAATATATTTAGATACGAATTACATACTGATGATGATGATGTTGAATAATATTTTTCGATCTTACTGCGTTTTTATGAAAGATCTTTTAGACATTTTTAAGTTAATTAAAAAGACACATATTTGATCAATAACATAAGTAACCAATTGAATTTCTTGGTCTAACCTGAAATCAAACCCTCATTGGCTTAGTGTTGCTTACCAACGCCATCTATTGTCAAGTACCTTTAGAGTTGCTGTGATGGGAAATCAGTTAGTTGCTCCTAATATTAGTTTTTCTCACAAAAGAAGAAACTTGAAAAAAACTTCGAAATTTATTATGTGGAATTGAACCGGGGTCTTCTGCATTCGGGACCACCCGATTTCCCAACTATGCTATTATAATCTTGTCGATAGTGGCTAAATTTACCTTCGTATTCTAATTCATTTCCTGAAAACACGAATTAAACGAGGTATTCCAAAAATGAAACCTAACTAGATCGATTAGTCGCCTCCGAAACCCCTGCATACTAAATTTCACGAAAATCGTTGGAGCCGTTTTAGAGATTCTGATTACATATATGTGTATAAGTATGTGTGTATAAGGATTGCTCGTTTAAATCAACTTAGATACTAAAGTTAAGATTCCCATTCCCATAACCTTAATTCTCAGAAATATTCAAGGTCTTAGTTTTGAATAAAAACAGTTCCAGATCTATGTTTTACATTTGGAAGCAAGAATTTGAAATACTTTGTTTTCTTTTCATTTGAAGTAGCTCATTTGCTGTAAACCATTTCTCTACATCTTCTCAATGTAAAGATGAATGGTTGATTTTCGTATATTTTCTTCAATGCCTTTTAAAAATATATATTTTTATTTCCTATAACAAATCCGTTTATTTGATACTAGCTATCACTCGTTTCTCCGTCTGCGTGGACACAAAATGTATTGTTTCATCTTTCATGTACATCGACAGACCATGTTGTCAACCATGGTCCCGATTTTCGATTCTAGTCCTGGCCCCGCTTTTGATTCAGATTCTGGTTGTGTTCAATATATATATAGTGTAAAAAAGTAGTAATGAAACGGGTTAAAAACTATACTTTATGTTACGGTTAAGTATGTATAAACTTTTACCGTATCAAATGTCTTCAGATTCTTTCTAGTAGTTTTTGCTTAGCTTGCAAAGATGTCACGTATTGCATTCCATCGAACTTTACTTTTGTTATTAACTGCTCAAATTAACCCATGAATTTATCTCAATAAAATTAGTTTATTTACTCTATAATACAAGTTCGTGATTGTGTTGCCTAACTCGTATATTACCAAATTAAAATTTATTGCATCGAGTTGGTTCGGAGAAAACAGGCTGTAACAGTCGAACAGATAGACCGATAGAAATGAGCGTAATTCTAAAACGCTTTTATTATTTTATCGGGTGTACGGAACCTTATACTAAAGATTTCGCCGATGGCGTATCTGTCGTGTCGTCCGGAGGCGTATCGTCGCGATCATTCGCCGCCTTCGGCGTTATTTTTCTCGCCGTCGTGGGGCTCGATATGGCGATCGCTAAAAAGGCGGCACGTGTGGTGGTCGCGGCGCAGTCGCCGCCTAACTGACCGGTGAATGGGGGGGCGGGCCGGCGCGTTTCGGCTTATCGGGCATCGAATCCTGCACCCCGACTAGTTAGCGACGCCGCTCACCCTTAGCAGACGGCGGCCTGTCCGAATTCGTAAATCATTCCCGCTGACGTTTGTATCAGCGCGCAGGCGCGCCCCGCCGGTCGGATTCGGCGTGGTATCAGCTCGATCGACATTATTTTGATCCGTTTTCAGATTGTTAATTGCGTGATATTTATCACTGCGATTGCCTGCGTTACGTATGTAATTGAATAGTAGGACGTTTTGAAAATTTCATGTGTGTAGTTATTATTAATTCATTGTTTACGCACTTTAAAGTTTTAAGTCGACTACCAAAACTTAGAGAAAGGATAATCGATTGTTATTTATCAATAAACGATAAAATTGAAGATTTTAATCTAGAAATTTCATTTTATAATGTACTTACACTGCGTTTCCGTAAATCTCTTACTTTCATCACGGATTTAATAAAATTATGGCATGTGAAGATTTTGTGAGGGATCAGATAGATACGGCAGGATACTCAGTCCGTGTTCTGTACCTACTACATTTTTACATATTATTTGAAGTCCTTTGAAATGATTTTTACTACTTAATGAGATATTCATTGTAACCATTAAATATAATTTTAAACAGATGCAGAACATTATTATGTATAAAAGTGGTTAATTGAAGAACTTTGTACAAATTTATCGACCTAATGAAAATGATACAAATATGTCTGCCGTTCAAGGTAACGCATACCACATGCGGTCAGACTGACAGAATGCGGACAGGGCACGGGAATGATTACATATATGTGTGCTGTTTTTGCTCCGAACACAAAAATAAATTTTTTAATTAAATTTTTAAACCAAAGAATATATATTTTCATTCGATCGAGCATCATTTAATCGATTGCGACCATTCGGCGCATGTGTCGCGGGCGTCGTCGTGACCCCTTATTAAATATTATTAAAATATTGCGTTGTAGGAGCGTCGCCATTCTCTAGCGTGTTTTATTAGGAACAGCGCGCTGGATCCTGTCGTCGGCTCTCGGCTTGCATGTTACGAATGGCCGTGTCGTCGGCGGTGATGCGCCCGCGCCCGCCGAGCTCTGCCGGTTTTATTGATATAACGTTTGTGCATAACGAAACACGCTGACTCTGCATGCGTGTAATGCATTATGCCGCAATCTCATTTTATGATCTGAAGTTTAACTATGAAAATTTCAAGTTTTCTGTTCAGTTCGTTCTTATTCAAATCGAACTGTTTTGTCTATATGAAACATAATAATAATAATAATAACAACATAAACTTACGCCTATTTCCCAGAAGGTTAGGCAAATACTATAGATTTCCAGATGATACGATATTTGCATATTACTCTTGCTTATTTGACATCCATCAATGTTTTCATGCAAGCTCGTCGGTTTCGGATGTTTAAAATTTCACCCTTTTTTAATATGCCACCAATACGGTCTGCATAGAATTTCTAGAGCGACCCTTACTGACCTTTCCATCACACGTATTTGCTTTATAGATTTGTTTTGTTAGTCTATTTTCATTCGTCCTGTTCAGATGGCCAAAACACTGCAACGTCAGTTACGTTACGCAGAGATTGTATCTCCACCGCATTGATTCTACTTTCAATTTTCTTCTGTCATACCCATATTTCACAACTGTACATAAGCGTATGTATTAGGACTCCATTAAAGATAGCCAAACCCACTTGCGTGAGTCATTTTCACTATTCATAATAGTAAGTAAGGCCCCATTCACTTTATTTCCCACATTTATTCTCCTTTCGAAATCTCTGTCATGTTTACCATTATTTGCAAACAGACTACCCAAGTATACAAACTCTTTCACTCATTCGACTTTCTCACCTCCTGTATATACACAGGACAATGCCTCCTGTCCTGTACGTACAGGAGGCATTTGAGAGACAACTCATCCATCTTTAAACCAAAAATACAATAATATTAATAATTATTGAGATATTAATAATTATTAAGACAATAATATTAATAGCCATAGCAACATTTATACATAATACATCCATTTCAAATGTCTATTAATTATGCTTATGAAGAAATAGGATCAAAAAATTCCTTTATAATTATGTCGTGCTTATAAAGTTTATTGCTTTTAAGTACATATTTAATGACATCACGTTATAGAAATATTTATCTACAAAAAAGTTTTATACAGAACTACCTAAATCAATTTACTGTGGCCTGTATATAGATATTAACTTTTATTCTATTTCGTTGCCATAAGCTTCAAGTGATGTTGTTATTTTATAATGTTTATCAAAAAATATGGTTGTTTCAGGTTCGATTTCTACCAAAGATGTATTAGACCGTGAACACAAATCATCGTATTCACTTTTTGCCGAAGCAAAAGATCAGGGTAACCCAGCCAGAGCAAGTAGAGTCCCGGTCACTATTAAAATTACTGACATTAACGATAATGCACCTGAAATTATAGACCCCAGGGAAGATGTAGTCAGTGTCAGAGAAGAACAACCACCAGGTGCAGAAGTAGCTAGAATCAAAGCCATTGATCGAGATAACGGGGAAAATTCTACAGTTGTGTATTCAATACTCAACGAGAGAGATTACGATGGTTTGAATATGTTTTCTATTGACTCGAAAACTGGTGTCATTAAAACAAGTACAGGTAAGTTGACATTACTGAAAATTGACATATATTTTTAGAGTTGAAATTAAATCAAAATTTATTTTGCTTTTTGTATGTTTTAATTTACACTGTACTAGCTGGTCCGGCCGACATTGTTTAGCTTTTTCTGGAAGGTGGCGTACTTGTAAAAGGTACGCCCGCTGCTCCGCGTGTATGGAAATTAAATTAATTTCTTTATTTTTTATATGAAGGCTACATGCCCATCGTTGATGTGTACGTTACAGTCAAGAAAATGGATAGCGTCAAGATATTTTCTGCTTTCAAATATTTCTATATACTAATTTTTATTGCAATCGGCCGAAGGGTGTAAAAGTTGATGCGCTTGCAGCGCCATTTAATAAAAAGTTCAACAAAGAGGACAACCTGAAAAGTTTCTTTATAAATATGTGTCTCAAATACACACACACACATATATATATATATATATTTAACAGATACATGTATTCTTTCAACCTAAAATCATAAAAATTTATATAAGCACTTACATATATTTATCACACAAAATTAATAACTTTTCAGTGTTGGATCACGATGAACGGTCAATATATCGATTGACAGTTGTCGCTACAGATGGAGGAAAACCACCTAAGAAAACTATCAGGCAACTAAAAGTAGAAGTATTAGACTTGAATGATAATCGACCAACATTCACAAGTTCTAGCATAAATTTTAAGGTAATTTGTTATTTATGATACAAGACCTGGAAGTATGTAATTATTGATTTCAATAAATTGTATGTTCTTGTTTTACAGATAAGAGAAGATATTGCAATAGGCCAAATAGTAGGTGTAATTTCTTGTTGTGATAATGAAATAGATGAAAATGTTATCACTGAAAATGCGCAAAAACACAAATCTTATTTATTAATGCCATTGACGAGTGATTATTCACCTGGGTCGTTTGAAATCGATCGACGAACAGGTGCATTGGTAGTAGCGCGACAACTCGACCGAGAGATGCAGGATGAGTACAGGCTTGAAGTTCGGGCACTCGATACTTCAGCGACTAATAATCCACAAAGTAGTGCTGTAACGATTAAAATAGAAATAGAAGATGTAAACGACAATCCACCGTTGTGGCTCACTGATCCGATCATTGTGGAAGTGTCTGAAGTTACACCTGTTGGTGTTAATGTTTACAATTTTTCTGTCATAGATCCTGACTTAGGGCCCAATGGTGAAATAAATTTCAAAATAATATCATCTATTCCGTCAGCGACAAATATTTTTACTTTGGATCCTTTGACTGGGATTTTAACATTGTCATCAACGCTAAATTATGAACTTACGAAAGAATATTGGTTGGTTTTAGAAGCAACAGATAGGGCACTAAACTTATCGGAACGAATGTCCACTGCTGTTACTGTGCATATTATTGTAACGGATGAAAATGACAATTTTCCAATTTTTGTATCTGAGCAAAAAATTTCAGTTTCTTTAAATGCCCTGTCTGGAACGTTTTATCAAGCTCTCGCAATCGATGAGGATTCAGGTGATAATGGTAGAATCTCATATTATATTTCCAGTGGTAACGATCACACATATTTCTCTATGGAATATGACACGGGAAAACTTTCTCTATCAAAAAAGTACGCACTTGATATCGGACGAATTAGACCACGACAATATAAATTGAATATTACTGCTTCTGATCATGGTATTCCATTCCCTAAGCAAAGTCAAATGACGTTGATAATCAGTTTGCAAGAATCCAGGAATATACCTCCTAGATTTGCAGAACCGTACTATAAAACTAACATTAGTGAAGATATTAGACCAGGCAGCTTTGTAATTAGGGTAACGGCAAAATCGTCTAGAAGTAAGTATGAAATAATTACTACTTTCATGTAAAATTTGTAAATTCTTACTAAATAATTTTATGTATGTATGTATTACAGATAATTTGACTTATTTGATTCCTCATGGTGTCGCTTACGGTAAATTTATTATTGATGAAAAACGTGGAACAATAACCACAAAAGAAAAGATTGATCGAGAAGAAAGAGACGTTTATATTTTTCCGGTGTATGTGACAGATGATAATACTCGAAAATCTGCAAATAACTTCGACATCACCACAATAACCATAAACATATTGGATGTAAATGATAATCCTCCAACATTCAAAACGGGTTCGTGTTATCCACTTACGGTACCCGAAAATAATGAAATTGAAATTATTCACACAGTGACGGCCATAGACAAAGATATTGGCGCGAACAGTTTACTCTCATACAGCATCACATGTTAGTATTTGCTTCTAATAATATAAGAAACATAATTATGCATTATAATATTTATTAATACTTTTTTTCCGTAATTTTAGCTGGAAACATCGGTAACAAATTCTCTATTAACGTTTCTTCTGGTCAGTTGACTGCTAAAGCCTTAGATAGAGAAACACAATCTAGATATATCTTAACCATAACGGCTTATGATCATGGATCACCTATAGCTTTACAAGGATCTTGTAACATAACCGTATTAGTAGAGGATCAAAATGATAATAGTCCAGTTTTTGATACTACTCAGTATACCGCTACAATACCAGAAGATGTCTCACTAGACACATCGGTTCTTAAAGTCAGGGCGTCTGATGCAGATCTTGGGTTAAACAAAAGAATTGTGTATTCATTAGCTAACGAGAGTCAGGGATTATTTCGGATCGATAACAAAAGTGGAATAATTTTTACTACGGGGTAAGTGACTACATTTTATTTAGTTATCGTTGTTTACAACTTTTTTTATATCTGAAAATTTTATTATACTTATTTACAGAAATTTTGACCGTGAAAAACAACATATTTATTATTTTGAAGCAGTAGCTACAGACGAAGGACGTTACACTACACGGTCTCAACATGTCTCGGTGGAAATAAAAATCAGTGACGTTAATGATAATAAACCTATTTTTACAAAATATCCATTCAGAGAACAAGTGGCTAGTCTAACCCCTCCAGGTCAAAGTCTATTAAGAGTGTCGGCTTTAGATCTAGATAGCGGCATAAATGCTGAAATTTTATATGAACTGCAAGATACTTCCTACCAAAAATTCCGCATCAATCCTACAACTGGAGTACTCACAGCTACTCAGAGCTTGGCAAGTGAAAACGGAAAGCTGTTACACATTAAAGTTATTGCAAAAGATAAAGGCAATCCTCCACAAAGCTCGATAGGTTTAATTGAAATAAAAGTAGGCGAATTTCCTGATTCTTTTCCGACACTGAATTTTCAAAACTTTACATATAATATTACAATTCCTGAAAACTTTCCATACGGTAAAGAAGTATTGCAAGTAACTGCTCTCAGAAGCGATGGACGTCGTCAAAGAGTTATTTATGAATTCGGTCACGGAAATGATCATTACACTTTCGAAATAGACTCCAATACAGGAGTGATTAAGGTTAACAATTCAGCGCAACTTGACTATGAATCATATCCTGGTTCAAAACGTGAACTCGCCGTTGTAGCTCGTACAGAGAATGCTCCGATCTTGTACGGGTATTGCACGGTAACAATAAATTTATTCGACCAGAATGACAACGCTCCTCGATTTACACAACAACAATATATTGCGAATGTCTTGGAAGGGAACGCCAAAGGAGAATTTGTGTTACAACTAGAAGCCAAAGACAGCGATGAAGGTGCAAATGCTAGAATATTGTATCATATTGTAGATGGGAATCATGATAATGCTTTTATTATAGAACCAGCATTCTCTGGGTCTATAAAAACAAACATAGTATTAGATAGGGAGATCAGAGATACCTACAAACTAACGGTAATAGCGACAGATGAAGGTGTCCCACAAATGACCGGAACGGCAACACTCAGAATCAACATCGTTGACGTAAATGATAATCAACCTACTTTTCCGCCTCCAAATATTGTTTCTGTTTCAGAAGGTAATAATATTGTTTTTCTTTAACATCTTTTCATTATTATTAAGGCAAAGTTATAAGTTAAATTGTAGGAAGCTACAATAACATGTATGCCACAGTTTTTTTTAATTAACACTTGGTCAATTGATTATATATTCTCCGTATCCTTAGAACTCTTATATTTTATAATTTAAACTGTTGAAATTATATAGGCAGGTGTCTTATCGAAACTGTTGTACCATTACATAGAGCAATCACTAAAAAAAGGATAGATTTCCATACTGCACTTTGTGCGGGGGAGGGGGGGTACTTCGATTATTGAATAGTTATTTAAAATTGTAAGTTGCCTTTCCAACTTTTGAACTATGTGTTAACTGAACGGAGTCGTAGTAATGGAACTGTGTGTATAAATTCAAAGAAAATAATTGTGGAGGGTCTTTAATAAAGTTTTTATGTATTTACTATTTTCACTTCTAAATAACAACAACCCAATTAACATACTTTTAAAATATCAGTGCTCATACTATGTTAGATCGCCTTTTAAAATTTGAAACTTTTTGCACTTGCAAATTTCGTTATTTGCGTACCAACAAACGTCATTTCGTTTGTCGGTACACAATCTTAGATTCTATCTTTATCAGTCTTAGAGTTCGACTCCCACTTTGAACAATTTTTTTTTTCTACTAATTTAATAATTTTATTTATTTACAGGAACGGAGGTCGGGGCAGTGTTAACCGCTGTGACTGCTAATGACGTTGATACATATCCCGCTTTAAAATATGAAATTCATCAAGAAGATAACAACTTTTCTATTGATCGTTACAGTGGTAAAATTGTTTTAATAAGACCGCTCGATTATGAATCTAAAAAGACATTCCGTATAAACGTAACGGCTTCCGATAGCGAACATTTGGCTAAAACAACGCTAACTGTCAGCGTGACTGACGTTAATGACAACGCACCCAATTTTGGTGACATGTTTTACAATTGCATTTTGCCAGGTAAAATTATTAATTTTTTTTGTTAAGTTTTATACCCTACGTCGAATAATTGACTAGTACTGATTGTTTTTGGTTTAAAATAACATTAATAATAGTTGTTTTTCTTGATGATGCTAATAAGAACCCTTGGTCTTCCCTTGAATGAATATAAAAAAACTGAGTTAATTTTAATTATTTATAGCAAAATTTCAAACAATATTAATATTCGCAATATAAAAAAATATACCTATTCTTTTATTGAAAAGAAAATAGAAACTTTTGCGTTTCTAACTTTAGAGAATGAGTAGTTAGAAAGTGAATTAATATTTAATGATTTTGTACTCCCATATATTAAAAACCTAATATTTTAAAATTAAATCTCACGTATAAAATTAAATAAATTTTATAGTCATTATGTACCATTTAGATGAATAGATGCATTCACAGGAAAATGTCAAAGCTTAATTGTTTCACTCATTTTAAACTATAATAATGCTCTATTAATATGAAAATAATATGTACTTTTAGATTGGCATCAGATTTCATTGAAATACTTTTTTTTTTTATTGAGGCCGGAAATACCAGTTTATAATAATTTTTATCGAGAAGAGAAGTTTTCCACTCGTGACTTTAAAAAAACCTAAAGCTCCTGAGTCACAATCTAATATAATTAGTAGAAATAAGACATTAGATTTACTTTAAAAGCATTAATCTTTGTAAATATCATCAATGATTAAATACCTTGTTAAATGATATCGCGACCTTGGACAAATGAGTAGAAGTTATTTATACAAAAACTTCAACGTTTCGTTGGTTCATTTCCAACTTCATCAGGAAATTCTGGACAGCATAGTTAAAAGTAGCTATATTAATTACATGTACATAAAATAATTACACTATTATACCAATGAAATCCATAACTTAATAAAAACATACAATAATTATATCCATTATAGCATAAATTTCTAAATAATTAAGTTATTATGCATTTAAGATATAGTTAACATATAATTAATACAAAAAAAAATATGTATTTATATTTGAGGTTTACATTCTTGTTGAGAATTCTGGCCCATGGTACCAGGCCAATAGATAATAAACACGATCAAATCTAATTACATACGGTGGAAATATGTTCTTTCCATTACAATTTATTTATCCAAAGAATTAATATAAATATTTTTCCTACAAACTAGAGAAAAAAGATAGGCGCGTGACAACCACAATAATACGTGTCCGTTGCAATGTCTAGTAAATCACAGATGTTAAAATATGATGAAAAATTATCTTGAATTTGTATGTAAAATAGCAAAAAAAATTTTCCCCGATTTTATATATTGAATGTAACAATTGTATCATCTAGTTGGATCTTATCTCATCTTTTTAATTATAATTTTCTTTCAAAATCATCTTTTGTCTATATAAAAAAATGTGCATGATTTAAACATAATTTCCATTATATTTTCAATATTACTTGCTCGAAGAATAACAAAAAGGTTAACTATATGTCTGTTGTGTTTTTCAGAGGGCACAGGTGTTTTAGAAGTCGGAAGTGTTTACGCTGAAGATAGGGACGCTGGTGATAATGGAAAAATAAAATATTCTTTATTGAATACAATCAAAGGGTATTACATTGATGCAAATACTGGAACGGTATTTGTAAATTTTAGTGCCTTGCCTACAGACAATCGAGATACGCAGCTGGCTATTGTTGCAACGGACAGTGGGAGCCCAAATAAAAGCTCTATAGCGTCTATGAAAATTAGCGCTGGAGCTTCTTCAGACATTAAACCATTTATTGGACAAGACACCTACCGGTAAGTAAGATACCTATATTATATGCCTGAAATAACATTGTTCGCAAATGGGTTATACAACGCATTAACATAAGCAACATATTTTTTGAAATGTTTGTTTTTGATCAGTATTTTGAAATAGAAAAAAAATTCTATGAATTTGTTACGTTACCGTAACTCAAATCTAAATTGTAACGAATTTTCAATGCATTATTGAAGAAATATGTAATCATATTGTGAATATATGTACTTTCAGAATAACTGTAAACGAAGAGACTCAAAGAGGAACATCGTTGTTGCAAATCGGCGGCGTAAATGATGTTATGAATAAATATAACATAGAATTTCATATAGTATCTGGAAATGAAGACGATGTATTTGACATAACAAGCAATGGAGCCTTAATATTAATCAGTAATTTAGACAGGGAAAATCATGACTCGTATGTCCTTGGCGTGGCTACTATAGAACAAGGAGATGTGTTATCTTACAGTCTAAACAAAACGTCTGTTATAATATATGTGACAGTATCTGATGCCAATGACAATTCTCCAATATTTGCTACTACTAATTTCGAATTTATTGTAAGTGAAGAGGCAGATATTGGGTATACAATTGGTCATTTATCAGCTAAGGATGCGGATTTATACGGAAGTCGTAATGCGGCAATAATATATAATATAACATCCGGAAACGATGAACAAATATTTCACATTAATCCGAACTCTGGCATTTTATCAGTGAAAAAGACCCTTGATTACGACACTGGAAAAACTGAGTATAAATTAATTGTGTCGGCTTGCGACCAGGGAGAGTTACGTCTTTGTAATGTCACGACTGTAAAAATGTCCCTTCTCGATGAAAATGATAATGAACCGATGTTTCCGGTCACAAGCTACTTTGAATCTATAGGCGAGAACGAAAGAGTTGGTACCTCAGTTTTTACTGCTCGCGCGACTGACTTGGATCGAGGACGCTATGGGAAATTAAATTACTCTATTATACCCACTATGCCCACAAACGATAATTCATGGAATATGTTTCAGATTGATTCTTTATCAGGTTTAGTTAACACGAATGCAGTTTTTGACTTTGAAGTGAAGAACCAATACTCTTTCACAATAAAGGCTTCCGATTTAGGAGGAAAAATTGCAACAGTAAAAGTTAGAATTAATATTGAAAGTAGAGACGAATTTTATCCACAATTCACTCAAAAAACATATAACTTCAGGATACCTGTTCCGAAATATGGCTCATTACCAGCTGGTTATATTTTTGGACAGGTGACAGCTACTGATAAAGACAAAGGCCGAGATGGTAACATTGTCTATCAACTTTCTAATTCTCATTCTCATTTTAAAATAAATAGAACGACCGGTGTAATAATATTAAAAAAGAAAGCAGAAAGTATAACTAATATTTTTGGCCAAGATAATTCCGTCAGCCTAGTTGTGACGGCTAGTTCTGGGTGGCAAGGTTCTTTAACAAATAAAACTGCTGTAGAAATTACTATGGATCCTTTAGCTGTTATTTCAGACAATATAAATCGTTTGAATGAAAACACGTCTGCAGCTCCTTCAAGCGGTCTCTCTGACTGGGCTTTAGGACTTTTAATTGCTTTTATATTTATCATTATCATATTTGCTGCTGCATTTTTATTTCTGCATATGAAGAACAAAAGGCATAATAAAGTTAATAAACCAGGACTTAATTCGGAAGGAGTGAGTGCCACAAACAATTACATAGATCCAAGTGCTTTTGATACTATACCAATAAGAAATACAGGGCCAGTAACGTCTGGGAACCAATTTGCTCCTCCAAAATATGACGAAATTCCTCCTTATGGTCCACATACTACTAGTTCAAATTCTGGTGCAGCTACTACATCAGAACTTTCAGGATCTGATCAGTCAGGGTCTAGTGGCCGTGGCTCTGCTGAGGATGGAGAGGATGGCGAAGATGAAGAAATAAGAATGATCAATGAAGGACCACTTCAACGAGAAACTGCTATGCACAGACAGACTGATGGCGTAGAAGACGATAACCTGTCAGATGTTTCTGTTCATAATACTCAGGAATATCTTGCCAGACTTGGAATTGTTGATGCTGGTACAGGAGGAGCCGCTTCTACTTCATCTAGAAGATGTTCAGAAAATGTTACAAGTGGGAAAACCTCCATGATGCATCACGGCAACGTGGCGATGGATACTATGCATATGTTTGATGAAGAAACTGTTCCAGAGGCCGATATTACAAATTTAATATATGCTAAATTAAATGAAGTAACTGGAAGTGAAAGAGCAAATAGTGCCGATGAAGCAAGCGCAGCGGTCGAAAGAGCATTAGCATTAGGGGCTTTTCCTTCAAACACTGCTGAAAATACAGGTGTCCCAACTCATGGGCCATCTATGACAGGAAGTCTCAGTTCAATAGTACATTCAGAAGAAGAATTAACGGGAAGTTATAATTGGGACTATCTATTAGATTGGGGACCTCAGTACCAACCATTAGCTCACGTGTTTTCCGAAATCGCTCGATTAAAAGATGACGCAGTTTCGTTACAGAGTGGAAATAGTGGTGCTTCTAGTATTAAGAGTAAGGGAAACTCTATAGCAGGTAGTAAAAGTGTACCTCCGCCATTACTTACAACTGTAGCCCCTAGAAGTTGTCCGGCGCCAGCCCTTTCCTGCAGACAACCTCATTTACTGCCTAGGTCACCTATAAGTCACGAAGTTCCTGGTGGATTCTCAGCAGCCGCAGCAATGTCGCCTTCTTTCTCGCCTTCTTTATCTCCATTAGCTACTAGATCCCCATCTATGTCTCCATTAGTAGGACCAGGTTTACCACCGGCTCCCAGTAACAGAAAACCACCTCATTCAACTCTTAGATTATAGAAGTAAATATAAATTGTATATTCTATTTGAATTGTGATGCGTTGTAAATACTGTGTAATAAAAAATGACTGTTTCTTTTTAAGTAGTAATATTTATTTTAGTACCGATATAATCGGGCCTTAAATTTTTGTAAAGTTCATTTTGCGCATGTGTGTATTAAAATGTTTTTCGCAGTGTGCGTAGATCATGCTCAAAATGATTTCTTAAGCGCTTATTACCGATTTTCCGGTAAAAATGTACATATATTATTTAAATCGGGTGTTAACTTTAAATTCTGTAAATAATTGCACATAAGTGTACAATGTATTTTTTATAAAACAAAGACTGCCATGTTACTGTAATTTAAAAACAAGAAGACAGCTTTACGTTAATCCTTAAGGCGATCAAAATTTAGATAATAGTAAATTTAGCTGTTGTGTATTTAAAATATGTGAAACTTGCATTCAGTACGAAACTTTTACTTAAAACATGATATTACACTACAGCGTTATTAACCCTTTTTTTTGTGAATGCATATCAATATATAAATGTATATCATTAATAAATACAATCCAAACTCATATGTAGCCACAATAAAATGAAAAATGTAAATTATTTTAAAAACTAATAAACCTGACTGATATGTATTATTTTGAAGGTAGATGTTATGCCTATCTACAATTTTTTTGTAAAATAGCTATAAGATCGTTCTAGTGATGGATTTTACACTTAAATAAATGTCCTGATCACTTTTGCATACCGGTTCAACGTTTTATATGATTAATTTTTTCACGTGAAGAATTACTGTGATGTTAAAAATGTATTATGTTGATTTTCGTTTAAGTCTAACTTTATTATTATAAAATATTATTGTCATATCTAATACTAAGAATGACTGTTTTCGATTGATTACCGTCGTAAAAGGAAAAATAAATATTCCTCTAATGACTGTGTTTAATTTGTTCGTATACATATTTTTAAACACATGTACATATGGGACATGATAACCACTGTATGACTTAAGTACCGATTTTGATTCCACAGAACGGAGTTGAATTAGTGGATATACGGAAAGTGCATTTATCCACACGATGGAGTGGTTCTATGTCCATCCATGATTGTAAAGAAAATTATTTTTAAGAGAAACGAAACCCAAAAAATAAATATGTAAAATAACTTACTCTCACATTTCAGCGCAATGTACGACAAGTTCAATATAAATTGATAAATAAAAATTTTATTGCACCTTATGGAAAATTATTATTATATTATATACTAAATTCAAAGACACCTGACAACAAACTTAACTTTCAATGTAATTGTCATTTAAAGTCGAAGAATTTATCATCCTATTTTGAAATCACGGGTGCTTTGAATTCGAAAAATGTACTGCATCAAGCCTAAACTACCTAAAATGTAAAAACGTACCTAATCCATGCTAAAGGAAACTACGTAGGGCTGCCTGCTGATCGCCTAAATACTTTTATCTAATTTCTAAATTTTGTCGCAGGGTAAATATAACTCTCAAGGAAACAATAGTTGACGCGGTGTTCCCTGTTGGTTGACTAATGACGGCTAACTTTACATTAGAACTACTTGAAGTATAACCAATTGTTAGCTGAAGTAAAATTTTAATCTACATTTCTGCCATATTCCACGAGCTCAAAGTATAATTTTATAAAACTCAGTCATATCCATAATAAAATGTTTTTTTCAAAACGATCTCCGTTTCTATTGATTTTCAAAACCAAAAAAATTCTCGTTTTTAACCTGAACTCACTAGAACTTCAGGTCAAAAATGAGTATTTTTTTATTTTGATATCAAGCAACTACGATCATCGTTTGTATTTGTTGATCAATTGTTGATATACGTATTTTAGATTGATATATGTTAGATATTGCCGCACTAGAAAAATCCAAAGGCTGACGATGGTATTATTTGAAGGTTTTCGAAGGCGTAATGCCTGTCTTAGGATTCATATTGATTTTTGCTTCTATATCAATTAAATCACCTTGTTCGTCATATCACGCTTTCTTTCTTGGCTAAATCCCTAAGCTTTAATTTTACATTTTCAACAATGTTGAAATATATTAATTATTTCCTCAGGTTTTATTATATAACAAACATTACTGTAAATTATAACGATAAGTATTTTGAGGTCGTAAATAAAACGTTATAATTTGTTTTTTCCGAATTTATATAAAATGTTTTGACTCTAATTTTTTTTTACAAAAAGATTGTTCAAGGAAAGACTCATTAACCTTTAATATAAACTCAAAAGTTTGAACTATGGTGACATCAGATTAATTTATATGATTTTTTATGTTTATATTATTTCTATTTTGATTCTAAAATTATAACGCAAAACTTAATGATTCACTCAAGTGATTGAAATATTATTTATTGTTGCTGGAGAAAATGTTGTTTAGAGTGATATGCTTGCTTTTTCATGTTTCCAGTGACTCATTGAGCTCATAAACATAAACATGTCGGCACATTCGTAGAACTACGTATTACGTTCCGTCGAGTCGTCTGCGTTCAAATGCATATCGATGACCACTTGGCTCGACACTAAAGCTTTTTCTTCGGGTGTACTTATTTCGGCGTGTCTTTCTGTAATGGGTGTTGTTAAATGCTCGTTGCTTGTCATTGAATCCTACGAAAATAAAAATACATTGTATGATAACAGATCGTTTTGTCTAAGAAAAATAATAGTAGTTTGTTTAATAGTTCGATCAAATCCTTCCTTCTATATTCTATTGTGTGAGGTGTTAATTCACCTCGTTTGTTGCGTGGGTTCCAACAAACAAGCGGCGAGTTGCATGCTGCATCACATCACTGTACATGCGTAAACCAAGAAATACATGTGGGGTCTAAACAAATATTATTTAAATATATTGTAAAGAATCTTATGTTACTCGTCTCAAGATACTGACCATTCTCATTTCTATCTAATCTACCGTATGGAACACACAGACAATTCATTTTCATGTTTTGGAGTTTGAATAAGTTTTTAAATTTTTTCTTGATATTCGTCAGTTACCAATTATTTTGATAGCCAATACCACTAAGAAGCGTATCACTTACCGCGGAGTCGCACGCCATCAGCTCCTTCTTGGAGAGGTACTCCACGACGGCTGCCGCGTAGCAGTCGCCTAGCATGTTGTTGGTGGTGCGAATGCGGTCGCTTGAACGAAATGCCGACAAAGTTATAGAACTCAACAATTAAGTTGACCATGTGTAACACCTTAGCTCTAGGTATACGGTATGTGGTAGGTCACGTGAATGCACTGCAATTGGTGATAAGACATAGAACGAAATGTGCGCGTGTAATATGATGGAACAGATACGAATAAGATTCGCACCTTAAGGATTCTGTACAGACTTAATTATATATTTCTTTTTACAAAAAAAAAACATTCGAAAGTTTTTTAATTATCTGAACTTTTAGAAACCTCAAATTTAATAAGTAACAAATTAAAAAAATGTTTTCCCATTTATCTGTCTACATCACGACCCATATTACAATTGCAAACGATAGTTTGTAATGGCAAAAAAATATTTTTTAGGTGATGTAACTACAAATTAACGATTTTCAAGTATTTTTCTTTATTTGTGCTGTGAGGTCTTGCTTGCTTGCTTGATTTGCCAAAATTTTATGCTTCTAAGTTAATGAGACCTACAGGTTTTGATTTATTTGCGATTATCTAAATATAAGCATAGATAGCGATGTTTTAGTGTTCCAAGCCAAAATGGCAAAAACGGAACCCTTATAATTTCGTACTATCTGTCCGTCCGTCCGTCCGTTCGTATACCTTAGGCATTTTACTCAAGAACTATAAGATGCATATTAATGAAATTGGGAGTATAAGTGTCTTGTATAAGTCGCTACTTAGTTTCGTAGTTAAGTAACAAAATTAAAAACTTATAGGGGGCGCTCCAAACATATAACAGAAGCTGAGAAAATTGTTTTTCAGCAAACATCAACGTGTGGCATATATTCCAACAGTTATTTTAAAAACACTTTAAGATTTCGAAGCAGTTTTTTGACTAATTGAATATTTTCTGATATGATCGATTCGAAATTACAAGAAAATGTTTTCTCCCCTCCTTTATTTTCTAAACTGTATGTCTAAAAAATATGAAAGAAATTATGAAGTTAACGTTTAATAAATACTTTCAAAGAAAATTATTTTGAATATGATCGGGTATACTCTTTTCGAGTTATTGCAGAAAAACTGCACTTCTCAAAAAAAAGACGTAAGCGCTATGAACATATGCTAATGCACCTTACTTTACACTATTTTAAGAGTATTAGTTGACATACCCACTTGCTTCTCTAGTTATAAGCAACTAAAATGTTTATACCTATTATGCGTCAGAAACATGGAAAAAAGTGTAACAACGTAGTTTTTTTTATCTGTAGCGCATTTATTTGCAGTAGCGGTTTAGGGACCCTCCAGTGAGCATGGTCCGACACGAATACTCTTAACCGATTTTTTATTGATGGCGTTAACTCAAAAGATTAATTTTGTTACTGTTCCATTGAACCACAGAATTATTTTATCCATATTAATTTCAACTCAATACTTCCACAAGTTCCTGCGAAAAAGGGTCTCAACAGACAAATAGATAAAATATTTTCTTATTACTTTTCAGTTCAAAACTTTGAGACTATTCAATTTCATTACATCGTTTCATTATATCGTATTAATATATACGCTATTCTAAACGAATTAATTTCCTTACGTACGCACATATAATATGACGATGCTTATGCAATGACAAAAATTTGTTGCAAAAATTAGGATGTAGACTCACACAAACCAATCTACAGCAAAAAGTAATGAGACGTCATCTGAGGGCGCGTCCACGGAGGCCAGCACCACCAGCAGCAGCACCAGCGCCGCCGACGGCACCGACGCCGACGACAGCGACGCCGCCGTTGACGTGAGACTGGCGAGCAGGGCCGACGGCCAAAGTCAAAGACTTCAAGTAAAATACAATAACATCTCTAATCATTTTATTGACGACATTTTACATGATATGCCAAACAAAATTTTTTACAAAATATGCTTTTCTTGAGTATGACCAAAAATCATACTTAAAACAACTATGTATTTTGTTACTGGCAATGCTGTATAGTGATTTGGTGTAAGTCAACTTAATACACTTAATCCGAGAAGTTACGAGATTGCTTAATTTAACCCTTCTATTCTCGCTATTATGTAGGATTCATCAAAGTTCACTGAACTATATACTTGCTGTCACAACTCTTTTTTATTACGAATATCATCAAATTATTTCTAACAAAGATTAAGATTTTACTACTCAATAAAAATACAAAATCTCTTAAGTAAATCATTTTATTACACGTGTTTCAAGTTAGTGCCGTAAACCTTAGAAGACGAGATCCTTCGGCCGAAGTGGCTCATCTACTACAATATCAGCGCAAGTTCATTGGATCACGAGTAAGTCATTGTTTTCGGATGTAAATGCATAATTCTAGTTCAATCAAGCATCATGAAATGATCCAAAATTAGCTTGTATTAAATATATCAACTAAACTAGAATTCTTATATTTGTTTTTGATAAATTTTATTAGAGAAGGTTTATTCGTAATAATTAAATAAATATATAATTAAAATGTAACTAGCTGGCTTGTAACAATTTTTTTTCTAAACGATATTTTTAAAGAAAAAATACCAATTTATTACTATAAATTGTAAATAATGAAACAAATTAATAAGTTTTAGATTTTTTCATTAATTAAATAACGAACTAAGCATCATTAATACATGCCTAAATTATAAATATTTATTATAAATAATTTAATAAATTATTGCTATTAATCAAAACAGCGACATATGCGCAGTTCATACGCGGTATGTATCTACCGCATGGAATCGATCATGTATATTTTCGCAAATATTCTTAATTTTTTTCCTTTTTGGAATAACTTTGCCAAAGAAACCATAATAATTGAAGTAGCCATTTCTGAGAAAAATAGCTTAGAACATGTAGTAGAATTTCACAAACAAACAATCTTAGCAACAGCTGCCGCGTGTCCCCCAGGTAGGGTTGCTAGATAGCCGAACCTAATAGCCGGACAACCAGCCAGTTTGGTTGGACATTTAGGTAAAAAGGCCTGCCGACCTACACAATTTTGTGTCTCAGTAATATTATCCGGCTCTTTATATTTCGTTCGCTTGAGAAATATAAAAATCCGGGCAAAGCGGACACCGTTTATTTTGGCTGGACACGCAATCAAAAAGCCTAACTATGTCCGGCTTTATTCGGACGCCCAGCAACCCCACCCCCAGGTATACGTGGCCAAGCGTAAAGCGCAGCTTGTAATCGCCACGTGGCACTTAAACGTAAGTTAGATATTTTTTATTCGCTGTTTTTAATTTTTTATGATAGATAGTCCGGTTGATAAGTTGAAAAACGTGAAATAAGAGATAAAGCTGCTAAAAATATGACCAAAAGCTCATTGGATTCGGAATGTCCTCTAGAAAAATGCAGTGTGAGTATTTTACTCCACGTAAAAAATTGCAATTGTTATTAACAAAATAAGACCGAAAAAGAAAGGCATTTAGTTTTTTGTTGATGACTCAAAAACTATTAATATTTTCGATATTTTGAAAAAAGATCCTCAAGAGGAGAAAACTACCGAAAAAAAAATTTTAGCTCCCGCTACTCTATCTCTATTATTATCATTTTAATTTAACGCTGAAAATAGAGCTCTGCGCAGCCATTACGCTGCACTAAGACAGCGTACTACATAAAATATTTTTTTTTTATAGTAACAAACATAAATTTTAAAAATTGAATAAATTATGGTATCATCCAGATACTTTAAGGAATATATGCCCGTTAGAAAAAATAATTAAATTAATTTTTCAAAAGCTATGCAATTGTTAATTAGTTAATTTTTTTCCAATCTCCGTTTTCATAAATGATGACATAAAAGTTTAAATAATACACCTAAAAATTTTTAGCTATGTGGAACCTTTCTTGTATACATACTTAACAAGATCACGCGATCAAAGTTTATTAAAGTTAATTATTTTGTTTATAGTAATGAAAATTACTATAAATTTATAAATAAAGTTAACAAAAAATGAAAAGTCAAAGAAACTTATTAAAAAAAATAATTTAAATAAATGTTATATTATTGTTGTTTTTGCATCCAACAATGACATTATGTACTTAACGTTGTAAAAAAATTATTAACATCATTTGTTAAGAAATTGTTTATAAACAAATAGACAAGTTCAACATTTAAAATTTTTTTAACTAAGTAGTTACAACAATTTACAACAACAAAGTTGTTGTCTTAGCAAAATAATGATAAAAAAAAATGTTTTCTAACATAAATTTTTTTGTTATTTATTATCTTTTTTTTATATATCGATTGCATAAATAATTAGTTAAGGAATGATTTTTCTCTTTAAAAATCATAATTGGCATTTCTTCACAGGTTAATTAAAAAAAATATTGATAATTTAATTGTTTATTAACTTAACAATTTGTTATAAAAAAATCTAAACACTATTATATATTTTTTCTAGAGCTAAAAAAAGTAACAAAAGTAGCAATATATATCAATCGCAAAGTTTATTACGTAAAAGTAGAAATCGATTACGATTCCGGAATCGATTTGCGAATCGAAATTGTTGGGTATAAAAAAATATCATTCTTAAACGCAATTTTGAGAGACTTTAAAGCGTTATATTAAATTTAAACTTTGCACGCTTATCGACAACCGATAACTGTTCAATGGTATAATTGAACTGATCTGATGATGGAGCCAGAAGGAAGGCACAGGAACTCTATAACGGAATAATATATCCTAGTCGTGTTTGAGCTTGCTAGAGTTGTCTTGAGATGTACTCTCAGCATGAGTAATTTTCAGGGTTTGATAATGGAGCCGAAAGGTAAGCGCTTTAGCACTTTATAAAAGACTAATAGAACAACCTAACCTAGTCGTATGTGTTCTAAATAGAATTTTTTAAGTGCATTTTGGCCATAATTGGTTTTCAGGGTCTGACGATGGAACCCGACGGTTGGCACCGGAATTAACATTGATATGTTAATTCCGTTATGATTAACGGCACAATATATCCTAACCTTATTTGGGCTTTTTGGAATTGCCCTGAAATGTATTTTGACCACGATCGACTTTCAGGGTCTGATGATGGAGTTTCCAAACTTCCAACTCCGTTATTAGACCCTGAAAGCCAATCATGGTCAAAATTCATTCCATGACAATATCAACAAGTCCAAACACGGCTAGGCTGTGTTGTTTAATTATGGAGTACTAGTGTCTACCTTCCGGCTCCATCATCAGACCCTGAAAAATCACTCATGGTGAGAGTACATCTCAAGACAACTCTAACAAGCTCAAACACGACTAGGATTCCATTATGGAATTCCTGTGCCAACCTTCTGGTTCCATCATCAGATCAGTCCAATAATACCATATATTGCAATGACATAGATCCTCGATAAATGTGCAAAGATTTTATTTAATCTAAGGGCTTACATAAAAAATGTATATTATTCACTTTATACGAAATACGAATGACGGAAAATCGATTGTAAATCGCTTGAGAATCGCTATAGACCAGTTTTCGGTTTCAGAGCGTAATTTTCCAATAATTGCAAAATCGCGATCCGTAACGGTTTTTAAATACAAATATGCGATTAAATTCCATTTTGATAATTTAGTGATTTCATTGTAAAGGCAATTAAAGGCAACACGGTCGATAGAAAGACATTTAGCATTTCGAAATATCAACTTGAGAATTACTAAAATAATTTTAAAATCATGCGAAATCAGAAATCGATTTCTTTTAGATAATAAGGCTACCGAGCGTGGGGCAGAATTCGAGTTCATCCACGCAGCGCCGCGAACCGATGACCGCGCTCGCGCTTGCAGTCTGGCCGAGCATTTATTAGGGATGTGCCTGTATTTTTTATACACGTGTTTTTAATGATATATTTTTGTTATAGGTACTTTTTCAAAGTTCTTCTAAAAAAGAAGGAGATTGTGAATATTTGCGGAAAGATGCATGATCGATTACATACGGTATAGAAGTGAAACCTTCAGCAAATTAAGCTGCGAGTGAATGAGACGTATGTAGTGTCAGCATTTATAGGCTGCATTCATTATGATATTGGTACCAAACTTAAACATTATTTTACATTTTATTATTCAGGCTCCATGCTTTCAATTTCAACAAATGACAATACGCAGTTGCACAAAATCATATATACCTCATTTTATTGCATTCTATCTTATTGTCTCGCAGGCTAAATCCCATAGATGTATGTGTTTACCTCAGTTTACTGTCATTTTTCCATTTCATCGAGTCTCAAATCACAGCGGTGTTAAAGAAAGTTTCATTGCAATAATACAACTCTTAAAAAAGTAATAATGTACTTCAGTTGTCTGTTTTTAACGGAATGTTATACTCACAAAATGGTACAGAATTCTCCAAAACCGAGCTGGATACCGTTCATTTGGCAGATGAAGACACTCGAAACTGCTAAAAACAACGCCGTGCCGTCCATGTTGATGTTGCATCCGACTGGCAACACGAAGCGGGTGATGCGGGGGTCTATTCGCAGGTCGCCCTCCATGCAGCGAAATGTCACGGGCAATGCAGCAGCGCTGCAATTCGAACAAAGAGTGATCTAACACCGCATGCTTGGTACATGAACCACTCCGTATTTTCCGGTTACATATATATTTTAAATATTTTTAATTTTTGCATTAATGTAAGATGAGACAAAATAGATTTCATGGATTGGATAGAATAGAAATAGTAACTAACATGGAAATATTTTGCCCATATCTGATAGTATTCTTACGTAGATGCCGTCGCGCTGGCGGTGACCATTGCTTGTGTTAGGCCCCAGTAGAACTTGTACGGGTTTTTCCTCAAGAATATGAAATACAGGAGTTGCATTATGATGAGCTGGTAGAAGAACACTCCCGCAGCGACGGTCGCAATGAACCAGCCCAGCTGTGCTATCACTTGAGCTGTAAATGTGAATGAATCAATTGATGAGGGATTCAGTTATGGGATTCATCATAATGAAAATTTATTGAAAAAATCAATCTGAATATTCTTAATAAAATTATTTATTATTAATCATTATTTATTACTTTTCAAAAAGATATCATGTACGCTATTCATTCATTTTAATAAATAAAAGATGTACTTTGACGATACACCGTTATCGATTACCGAAGAAAAGTAATAAATTATCTATAGACAATAACTAGTATTTTGAAGTTTTAGTCTATTTCGATCCAAGGAATCACTGATTTTAGTTAAAATGCATCACATACCCACATTACTAACTTCAAGAATTTTTCCAGCTATCACGCTAGCGACTCCTAGTGGTGTAACCCACATCACTCCCGACACCATCTTCATTATTACTTCAAATATTACTTGAAAGAAATCTACCACGACTCGCCCCTTAGAACCCACAGTACCCAAAATGCTTCCAAAAACTAGGCAAAAGAAAACAAGGCCGAGCGTGTTTGTGCCGGACCTGTAACAGATCAAATAAAATATTTCAATAATAATTATGAGGCGATAAACTATTGCAAAGAGTCCGTTGAAACGATATGGATGATAAATTCAAAGATCTGTGGTACATTGTGTTAGTTATTCGAGTATTAAGCAAGAATATATTTGTATATTTAATGAATAAAAATGTTGCGCTACTCATATCGGAACATTTACCTGTATGATATGACTCGAATCAGTGCCTCTGTAGTACCATTTTCCGTTATATTATTGACGAGCAACAGTGGCGCCCTCACATAAGTGGTGTGAGCTTGTTGGAATGCCGCCTGCACTAGGTTGTCGGGGAAAATATTCCTGAAATATGTTTACTTTGTCATTATCCATATTGGCTTTGCTTTTTATGAAAAGGGAAAATTAATTTCATGGTCAAGTACACAAAAGAAGGATCTTATCTATCTATCTATCTATCTTTAACACTGATCAGCAGCTGATCATAACAATGACGCAGCCGATGGATTCACTTTGGCGAGTTTAGGACCTAGTTATTTATCAGAAATTATAGAATTTAATTTTTCGTGTTGATACAGTGGTATACAACCTAAAATTTTTATTTCCAGCTACAAAATTTACTAATAAATTAATGTTCAAATTTGTCATAAAACTACAGGTTTTCAGATATTTTGTTTTAGATTTAAATACTGTACCTCGTCGTTACTTAAAATAAATGTACAGGTGCAGGTCGAGTACTGTAGTACGTTCAGGAAGAAACTTCATAACGAACTAACATTCACCGCCGTTCCGTCTGCGTGGGCATGGAATGAATTTATTCACCCTCTACACAGAGTGATCTCTCTTTCAATCATTGTCCTAACTTTGGCCCTCACTCGCAATTTCAATCTCACTTCTGTCTTCCATTCGGATCCTAATTCCGCTTGTAATACTTCTTCCGGACTCTATTTTGATTCCAATTCTGGTGCCTCTTATGATTTTAAAACTATAGTCCTTCCAATTGTTTGTTTAACTTTTGACAGATCATGCACGTAAAGTTCTACAATAATTTTCGATATAATGTACTACAGATAATACCGTACTTTATGGACGGGCAACGCCCACTTAGTGATGGCCTTTCGTAATGAATGACCAGAGACTATAAAAATCGTTTATCGATTTATAAATAAAACGTGTATTTAAAATTATTGTGTCTATATAATATCGTGTTATACAAATTATTGTGTTTATATAATATAAATAGTGTAATACTATTTTTAATTAAAAAGAATCGTCTGTTTCTTCTCCGTATGAACCGAAATCGTATCACTTGAGTTCTCAGTAACATTAATTACCAATTCGTGGATATATAAGTTGTCAAATGCAACATCCCGATCCCAATCGGACATTATCACTTTTTTTGTTTTTTCCACTACACTCGCCCAGTTTTCAAGTAAATTCATCTTTTTTTTATGGCGAAAGAAGGAGCTGTATTGTTCCTCGTAGCTGAGTTCAATTGCATTGTATTGGCAGTGATATGGGGGAATTCTGAGGACGGTACGCCCACGCTCTGCTGCCATTTTGTCTATTACGTATCGTTTTGGCTGTTTCTTTGTTTTTAATATTTTTAATAGCTCTACTTTCGGTAGGGGCTCGTTCACCTCCTCGCCATTGTCACGGAGCCAGTTCATGATTTCTGTTGGTCTGCGTCGGCGTTTTATTAATTCGACGAGAGTGATAGTATGCATTATCAATAAATATTATTGATGGCTCTTCGAGTGATGTAAGCATTTCTCTGAACCACTTTTCATACACGGCCGAATTCGTTTCCTGTTTTCTGGGATTTGAAAGCTAATAGAGCGTCTGGTACAAATCCTTTCACTGTTCCTGCATGGCCAATAATGAGTCGTTCCCCTTTTCCCATTGGCACTGCGGAAGTGGAGCCAGCAGTGTTGTCAGTCCAAGTTTTTGACAGCGTATGATTCGCATTGAGCCAAGTTTCGTCTGCGAAAACAACATTCGACCAGTGTACAATTTTTTAGCTTGTCTTAAAAATTCGCATCGATACAATGCAATATCATTGCGTTCTATCAACATTTTTGATGGATAAATTCACATTTTATTCTGTTAATGTGTTAAATCGATTAAAACTTCTTCATGAATAAAATCGATTGATAAAAAAAAAACGAATTGGTAACGCATTAGGGCATCACTATTTGATTAGTACTCGAGCTGTCAAAACTCAAATAAAAGATTGGAACTACTTTAGTTCCGATTTTGAGCCCCAACCCTAAACTCGATTTTCAGTTCTGATTCCAATTCTAATCTAGATCCTGAACGTTACATCCTGATCATCATACCGATTATGTGCTATTCGGTTTCACTCGCGTGGAATATTAATTCTTATTCTTTGTCGCGAACGTGATTGTGTTGTTTACTCACGTGGGTGAATGAACAACACAATCATTATTAATAGGAATAATTACGTATATCCCGAAACCTAAAATATATCATTATCTATTTACAAATTACTAGCGGATCTAAGAGACGTCGCCTGCCGAATGTCGGCTTGCCTGCCGTCAGCGCGCTCAGCAAAAGTATTTTCGATAACTTACTGCATTTGACATCAAGTTTGACATTTAAATCTTTTCGTTTCGTCATTGTGAGATTCGCTTTTGCCTAAAGCAATATAAAAAAAAAATGAATATAATTTCTCGACGGTCGTTTGGAAATATTTTCATGTATTTCGATTAACACTTCATATCAATCGAAAAACAGTGAAGAAAAATTGAAATATCTAAACAACGTCAAGCTACAGCGCAAATGAACTTGCATATGTATTGATGCGTACGTCAAATACCACAGAATTCGATATCAGCGCCACCTATGGTACACAAAAATGTACTATGAATTATTCTCAGTAGGTCAATCATTCATGAATTTTTCAGAATATTTTCAGAAATTATGGAGTTATATGTTCTGATTCGTGAAAAAAAAAGAAATGATAACAATATTCCTAAAAGAAGATCGCAGTGTTATCTATCGAATTTAATTATAAATGTGAACCATTCAAGGGTCCACTTAAACACACACGAAAAAATTCATGGTAATCGGTTTAGCTATTTCGGAGTTCAGTGGCAAACGTATAGAAGATTTACATACATACAAACATGTCACTAATATTACATGAGTAAAAGTTATACTGCTTTCACGGCGTGAAGATGTTATGTTTATTGTCATTGACGCTAAAAGCATTTAACGGATGCGATGATAATTAAACAATGTATAAAAAATAAAATAAAACAAAGACTATAATTAAATAGAACACTACAGCTGAAAGTCTTTTCGAATTAATTATAGAATTCCTGGGATACAAAGAAATAAATTATGCCTGTTCATAATATTATTTTAGATTTAAACTCATTATTTATTTGTTGTGACAAGTGACAATACATATTTAGAATTACATTTAATGCCACCTACCTTCCTAAATCCAAGAAACTGTCAACAATACTATGGTATTTGTTTTTCTGTGTTGTTTCAATATAGTTCGCCTTTAAATTCGGTTGGCCTGGATGTATCGAGACTACTAAAACAATACCCAGGAAGGCATTGAAAGCAGACGTAAGAACAAAGTATAATAATGTTCTTACAGCTATTTTCCCACTCATCTTCGCGTTCAAGCTCGCCGAGCCAGCGATCAAGCTAGCGATAATAAGAGGCAATATCATCAGCTTTAGGACCCTCATAAATAGTTCTCCAGGATACGAAATCAGCAATAACGCATCAGCACCGAGGTTGTAGGAGCGAAAACCAAATCCTGCAATCATTTGAAATAGAGATTGTTAATGCTGTTACTGATTTGCGAATTATGATATTCACTATACACACATACTGAACATATATTTACACCGATGTTGTCATATTCATATCAACACATACCTAAACATAGAAAATAGTGTTTAAATCAAAAATGTATATTGCATTGGCCTTCTTCCGTTATCACCCGCGTGAGCATAAAATAAGCTTTTTAAACTTTCATATCGCTCAATTACTCTATCAATCAAGATTCCGGTCATGTTCTTCATTTCGATTTCGGTTCACTATCGTTCCAATTACAGTGTCCTACGTACGTACTTCTAAACCCCAGTTCCGCGGTCGGTTGTCTTAATCTTTAAAACAAAAATAGTCGAGCTTCAAAACTAACCAAACCTCTATAACTCTTATCCCGCTATTTTATTCAGAATGGGTATTCAAAAACACTGTAAGACATTTTATTGTAATAGAAAGCTCAAATGAAAATTATTATTACTGCAACTTAAATACAACAACAAAAAAGGTACTCCTATTCAAAGTTTTAACCCTCATTTTATTCCTTTACAGGCAAGTTTTCCAAACATTGATACGGATTGCTTTATTTGAAAACGAGAAACGGAATAATTTTAAGTTCAAAGATAACGGTTCTTCCATAAAAAAATTCATCCCCCTTTTCACCACGTTAAGGATGGAATTTCCAACAGCCCTTTTATGGTACTTACCTAGCTTACGTATATTATAAAAGTAAGTCCTTTGGAGGTTTTAAATTTTTAGCCTCAGCAGTTTCGGTTATATGTGGACCAATCAGTCAGCAAATTTCTACTTACATATGTAGATTCCTACTTCGTAATCACTTTTATTTTAATATTATTTCCTTAGCAACCGCATTTCATTTCAAATAGACAATATGCTTACCAATGGCGATACCAGCGAACACTCCAGCCAACGTCACAAATAGCATGGTGTTGTCCACCAACCATTTCGCGAGGCCCTGACGCTCCACTGGAGTATACCGGTCCGTGAAGGTTTTAGGTTTTCCTTTGGAATTCATCTTAACTAACAGGTAATCTGAAAATTCACCTTTTTCCATCACTACGTAATTGTAAACTTATTCATAATCTGTACTACTATGAGGCTGAATTAATAAGCCTGTTTCATGTATTTATAAATGTCTCATCAAATTGTCGCACTTGAAGGTTAACAACGTTGACACGCTACACTAATTCCTTATCACAATTTGTACAGTCCCTTAAATATTTTAATTCAGTCTTGTCCGTAGGTTGCTATGCTCTGTTTTAAGCGTTTAGACATTGAAGTAAATGTTGTTTTGACTAAGGCAGAAAGCCACGTTATGGGCTGCGCGCGCAGCTATCGATTTGTCTGTCTACTAATTCAGATAAAACACGTAGGTTTTATTAGATTATATTTGATTAAATAAAGATGTGAGCCTATTTTAAACAATCTAATAATATTATGAATGCACATAAGACATTATCCTATTTGTGATGAACGACGACAATAGAATATAACTTTAATACAATTTTAAATGAATACGTAATAATTGTACAATTTTTAGAACTTCGTAGTAAACTAACAGACCTCATAGTTCATTTTGTATGTATAATTGGAATGAGAACCGAAACTGAAATTGGGCATAAGAACGTCTGTGTGGTGTTTGAGGAGTGGATCAAACCTGTTGGACGAGATGTGAAGTGCGCGTTCTTTTGTTTAAAAAAAAATAAATATGAGTTGTACAAGTTCTCGCATTGACCAACACCATAAATTAAAAAATAAATAAATATAGATTTTCGAGTGACTTGTTATTGAGTAGATCATTCGAAATGTGAGAGATGTTAGAAAAATTTTCAAGTTTAAAGTTCTAGTTGCCAGAGGTACTTTTTAAAATTATTTTTAAACCCTTGCCTTTCTATTTATTATGAATTAATAGCTGTAACAAATCTCTCTATGATTGACACTTTCCATTTAAACATTAAATTCTAAATACTTCAATTACTTACTAAGGCTAAATAGCTCTAATTGCAACTTGTAATGATAGTGTAACACACTGATAATGATAGTATATTGAACTTTATACACTTTGAAAGTTGAAATAAATTCATTTATTGAAGTGAAACTTCTTTATCGGCGTATGGCAGAAATTTAACGATAACAATAATAGTAATAATTCTATTATAATTAATGAAATGCTATAATCTTAGTAGCAGAAAGGTGAAATAATTGTATTATTTTTGTATCCATGTCTATGATAATAAAAGCCTTTTGCATAAACTTTATCTAATTTAGCTTTATTCAACCAATTTCTGTGAAGTTGTAAATAGTAAATCATTTTTCGAAAAATGATGTCATAAAGAAGTTTCACTTCTTACGTGTGTACACTAATACACGCACACTTTTTTTTTATTTAATATGTTTTGTTATTTATTTAATCTAATAAAATATGTGTTCCAAAATTAAAAATACCTGTTTCGTAACAGGGATGGTAGAATACATCGAGAATTTTTCAAAATTAATTTCATTATCAACCTTTAATTTACGACTGCAAATTATTATCAAATAACCATAAAATCATACGTACGTGTTTAGAGCACTTAAGATATTTATAGCATTTCTCCAAAATTAAACAATTCATGAAATTGAAAAGTAATATTTTTGCAGACACTCGTGGTGTGGACAAGCATTGCAACACATATACAACTGATTTCGGTTTTGATATTTGGTGTTCAAATAACATTTGCTAACTATATCTAAATAGTGACTGATGAGATTTTTTACTATCTGTTGAGAATATTTTTTAAGTGATTTTTTTACTTAATAATCACAAAATGACCTTTCTAA